>CM062811.1:668801512-669002819 GCA_031772625.1 Pinus tabuliformis | reverse complement strand
CTGTTGGATACCTATACCAATAGGTTTCATATTCATGATTGGCAAGAGAAAGTCCAAATATGCTCTGCTTTGAGTTCACAAAGATCCCATATTTCCTAGAGAACAAAAAGGTGTGTAGTGTCTCAATGATATGAGGACTTTATTTCAAATTTTGATGGATGATCCAACTGTTTAAACCTGGATCATGCCATGTTTCAATTTTGTGTTATAGAATAGAGAAAGAAGTCTGTCCAAACAGCCTAATCTTGGCAGACAAGTAGTTCAGGTAGAGAAGAAAAGGTTTCCAACAGCTCAATCTGGGACCTTGGAAGAGATAAGGTTAGAGGTAGATAGAAAAAGAATAAAGAAAAAGCCAAAGAAAAGAAAAGGCAGTAAGGGTTTGCAAGTCCAAGTGCACCCTCCAAGGAGAAACAAAAAATGCTAGGTAAGCAGCTGGGTAGGTAGTTGGGGTTGCAGAAAGTGATCCCTATCATTGCAAGAATGGTGATGATGGGCAGCAAAGTAAAAGACTACAGCAGGAGCATGACTAACCTCCCTCTTCCCCTTCATTTCATTACTAACATTCCCTTTCTTTTTAGCTGAGATTTATGGAGAGAGATCATGCTTTTAAGATGGTTCTGGTTCATTCAGAAGCCACATTTCTTGTCTAAAATCTTTTCATTTTGATCTACTCTCAAAACTAAATCAATTTCAGATAAACTCAGTAAGATCCCCTTCATTTGCCCCCCTCATTCATATTAACACTAATTCTATTATATAAATCCTTTACATCCCTTTCCCCCTAATATTACTAACACCAAGGTGTATAAATCCCAAACTCTTATAAAATACCCACCCCCTTGGCATTATAGCCAATAAAGTTACAAATCAGGGATCAAATGACATCAGGTCATGTTGATAAACCTATGCCGAATACCCTTTTCCTCATAAGCCAGTTCCTCTATCTCTACCCCCCTTTTTGCACATAAAACCTTTAAAAAGGCCCTAAACCCCACCTTACCCGCTCAAAGAGCCAAAAGAGCATAAAAACCCACTTTCCGCCTGTTAGCCAAGGTTGGCGCATATAATTATTTTTATCATAATACATTAGAAAAGCGCTCAAACCACGTTTATCTGCCTCCGCCCTCATCCGTATATTCCACACATGTCACCTCACCTCCCCGACGACCGTCAGATCAAAGGCCTACAGATCCGACGGCCCTGATCGCATCGGACTGCATCTGTCATCTGACCATTACCCGTACTAACCCCACGTCACGTCTGCTGTCCTTCCGCCGTCCGATCATCACCCGCAGATCCAACGATCATCGTGACGTCGGAACTCATCCGATGACCGAACGTTATCTTCCGACGTCCGTATTTGGAGGACGTCATCCCACTGCTACGTGTCCTCACCACCACGCGTCGGAGGTACAGCCGATGGATACCGCCCCCGTACAGAAGGCGGTGCGATATGAAACCATCGCTGGTTTCCGGTTTCCCCCCCATCCCACCCACATCACCGTCCGTCAGCAAACACGTCAGCGCCCCGTCACCCAGGTACGCTGCCCCGTCGACCTCCCTGTCCCTGCCATTGGTCCACCTGTCCTGCCATGTCACCGCCACCATGTACCAACCAGACAGCGCCACGTCACCCGATGACGTCCATCCGAACCTTGACCCCACCAATGACGTCATGCTGACGTCAGCATGAATTCGCGCCAAAAACGTAAAAAGGTCTATTTTAGCCAAAAGTTCGCGTTTTTTGGTCATTTTGTGTGTTCGTCGTTATTCTGCTCTGCATGCAAACAACGTCCAAATTGTCTACCAACCTGCTAAACTGACCAGAAGACCTCCAGCGCACCAGTTCAACCTGCGGTCACCACCTCTGCTCGTTGTTTTACCAGGTATTCCTCATCATTCATCCTCTGTGCGCCTGCAATTATCTATTTAACGCTTAGAAAGCTTAAAGAAAGCCGAAAATCAGAAATTCACCACTGAATTCCTCAGCAAAGCCTTGAAGTTCCAATTATCACTTCGGAAAACACCAGCCGAGCCTTTTCCCAGTGGCATTCTGCTAAGAAACCAGGTCCTGTCTGCGCAATCGTGGCAGGCGCATTTGAAACCAAATTTTACCATTGAAAGGTGCCAGAAAAGCTAAGCTTCGCTCTTAATTACCATAAAGCAGCATTTCAACTGCTGCAGACCCTGCATTCACCTTTTCTCAGGCATTTTCACCCTTCTCTGCAAAGAAACTCTGTTGTTATTGATCTACATAAGTGACACAATCCCCAAGCAAAACAGAAACCTCAAAGGAAAGTCATGGACCCCCCTGTAGCTCCCATAGCCCTCAATGTGGCTCCCCTGAATGTTCCTAATAGAACATTTGACACCAGAGCATTGGCAGACCTGGACTACAAGATAACAGAGGAAATGATGAGCAGAAGCAGGTTCCATCTGCAAATATTAAACGAGATAAAGATCAAACATGAGAGGGGGACAGACATCCTGGGAATTTGGGATTCATTCCTCCCAATATTCAAGCTTCCTCAGGTTAATCAATTCCCTGAGCTTGTGCACATAGTTGCTGAACACTATGATGCATCCCAGAGGGCAGTGCTAGATGCTGAAGGTTCAATTCTGTTTTTCATTACCCCTGAAGCCATCAGGGAGATGTTGCAATTCCAGACAGAGCAAAAGTTGGTCCCACTGTCACTAGCTGATCTAATAGTACAGGGAGCCAAAACCACAGAGCCCAAATCATTAAGGTCAACCAGCTCTTCATCAAGGCTAGCACTCTGCAAGTTCCTCCTATCAACTATGTTTATCTTAACCAGTTGGGCCTAGACCTGGTTGACATGATCAGTCCCATCCTGGGATATGATTCGATAGAACATGTGGATGAAACAATTATACAAATGATGCTTATGTTTTCCCCAGGAAAAAAGCCAATTCACTATGATTATGCAACATACATATCAGACAAAATGCATGAACAGTTGATGAATTTGTCAAGAGAAAGAGTGTTTAGGTACACCTCCTACCTATATCATCTGCTCATATACTTCCAGCATGATAAATTTTCCTTCCCAAAGAAGAGAGTAGATGCACAGGGCAATCTGAGATCAGTAGTATATTGGACATCTGTTTTCCACATATCAAGCCACTCTCCATACACCTACTGTGAGTTTATTGATCTTTTCATCCATCCAGCCTTGACTCTACTGATTGGTTCACCTCCTCCTAGACTGACAGATGACATGAAAAGGTGCCTACATTTGTCAAAAGTATACAGTATTGGGGATTGGTATCTCTACCAACACCACACCGTCATCAGAATATATGGGTGTGAATTACCCCCATTTAGACTACCCAAATTTGTGCCCATGAGGCTATTTGCCTTAGAATACTTCAGGCAGTTTGGCTATGTGGATATGTTCCACTTCTCAGGCAGAGGCAAGAAAGCACAGCTGAAAATCAAGAGCCAACTTGGCCATTTAGTCTACAATGAAAGGGATGAAGGGTGGAAGGAGGCAGATAGAATACTGGTGGGATTTGGTTTGAAGTACAGTTTTATATGGAAACCCTATGACCCCAACAACTTCATCACAATGAGGAGACTCAAATATAAACTGTCTGCTTACGGTCATTATAGCCTCCCCCAAATTGAAAAATATGCCAATCAAAGCAAGTGGAAAAGGGGAACTCTAGAAGAAAATATGACTCAAGAAGAGCTTAATCAAAGAGCTCTGAACAATCAAAAGAAGATGGCTGACCTTGAATTTTATGCACAGGTCCCCTCACTGCCAAGCACACAAATTGGACCAGCAGCCTCCTCTTCAACTACTCCACATCAAACTACAAGAGTTGCTGGAAAAGTATCAGAAAAAGGAAAGGAAAAAGAAATGGAGGCAGAAAAAGAGATGGAGCAAGAGCAACAGCAGGAACAGCAGCAAAATCAAAGTCAGCAAGCACAAGAACAAGCAGAAGGGCTACAGCAAGGGCAACAAGAAGACATAGGACAGCAAGAGGAACAGCAGCAAGAAAAACAAGGACAAGAGCAACCTGCTCAGCAAAAAGAAACAGTGGATACTCCTCAGACCACTGAAAAAGTCATGCCTACAAGGCAAGACACTACATCTGATGCCTCGGTCCTCCAAACCCCTCAAAAGGAGGACACATTTGTCTTTAGGAAGAGGGAAAGAGAAACTCCCTTGACATCCTCTATAAATCAAGGAGAGAAAAGGCAAAGACTCAACGATTTTCCAGAAGAGGATATAGCCATCAGAGAAGCACTGGGCATGGGCCCACCAAGTCAAGAAATTTCAGCAAGTTCCTCCCAGCAGGAACTAGACAGGACAATGGGAGGGGAAGTCAGCTCCTCCAGCCAGCAGAAAGAGGAAAGAGTGAGCATAAAGCAGCAGTTCATAGACATTAAGAGGAGGAGTGACCCAATCAAAGTTCAATTATATAATCACCTACTTAACATGGCTCCTTCCAATCAGCAGAGACTCATGTCTGCTTTTGATGTAGGTGAGGGCAAACTGACATTGAGTCATTTTATGCCTACGGCACTCAAGCCACAGTCTTCTGCTGATTATCTCAGGACCAATTTAGAGGTCCTTGCCAAAGACATACACCCCATGGACAAAATTGAGTTGCATAAACAAACAGGGGAAATGGTGTATGCTTCATTGGCCGATAAGACCTTGGACAACTACAAGTTAACAAGCAGTCTGAATGCTACAGCTTCCCAGCTGGAGCTAGAGAGAGCCTCTTCTCAGGCCAAAGACAACAGGATCAAAACCCTGGAAGAAATCATCATAGAAATTGGGCACAATCCCAATGATATCAAAGGGATACAAGAGATCTTAAAAATCAGAGATGCTGATATGGCTGCACTAAGGAAGAAGGTTAAACTTCCAGCCACTATCCATCCACAGACCGATGAAGTGGCAAAACAAAGGTATGAGCAGGATTCCACTGCTCTATTAATTTCTGTTTACAAAGAACTTATAAAGGCACAAGAAAAATTGGGGCAATATGAGGCCACACAAGCACCTCTGAAAGGATCATCAACACAAGCGCAAGAGGGGCAAACATCTCAGCCCCCTCCACAGGTCATTAATCTTGAGGAGACTGCTCCTACTACTGCACCTCCACCTCAGCAGGCTGAACAACCAGCCACATCTACTTCAGCAGCACCCACCAGCACAGATCAGAGCTTAGACATGCAAAAGCTAAAGAGCGAAATACAAGCTCTAGAAGCACAAATGATGCAGCTAAATGAAACTAAGGAGCAGCTGGCCAAGGTGAATGAAAGGCATGACAAAACAAAGAGAGAAGTAGGAGAGAAGGCCAAGGAAATCAAAGCTCTTAAAGACAAAATCAAGGAGCTTGAGAAAGAGCTAAAACTAGATAAAATCATAGCCGAAATCAGAGCAATGATATGGTCCAATATTGGTAAATCCATCAATAACCAATGGCCATACATTGAGACAATCCATGAGCAACTGGAGCTCATTCCAAAGGCGCAGAGGGAAATCAGAACATCAAGGGCCTTATTGGGGAACATGCCTGAAATTGCAACAAAAATGATCAATGTGCTCAATCATAAGACAAGTTCTCAGTTGACCATCATGGGAATCGCAAACAGAACTGATACTATCCAAATGATCAAGAGGGTTCTTACTCTTAGAAGTCTGGTGCAAACGTTAGACAGAAGAACCCAAGATATGCAAACTGAGGTAAACAGGTTCATTGAGAGGTTTCGGGTATTGGAAAGTAAAGGACTCCCCAGCTTGTTGAACAACGGAGGGAGATTATTCACCCATGAAGAATATGCCAAGAGAGTGAATGTTTTTGCCTCATCACAGGTAAATGAGAAGGCCAGCACCTCAGAAGACACAGGGCCTATCACAGGACAGATTTTCTATGGTAAGATAGAAAATCTACTTTTTATAATGAATGAAATGAATCATCTGTTTGATGTAGCTCCCAACTTTTTCAAGTATACAGAAGCTGAAGAAACAATGCAGGCCATCCTCAGGCATCAGCTCCCTACACAGGAATGGTGGACAGATGCCATCCAAAGAATTTTGTAAACATTAGGCCATGCATCAATTCCTGTTTCTTCTATAAATTTAGATGGAAAGAACAGTCAGCAAAATCAGCAGGCATCATAAATTCAAAGCTGAGCCAACTCAGCAGATGAAGCAGCCAACAAAGCAAGAAAGACAAACGCAGCTGGCAAAGCCGAGAAACTCATTGCGCAGGCAAAAGTAAATGCGTACCTACAGGATCGATACATAGTAATGTAACCGACTCAGTGACTCCTTAAAGTCAAAACAATCATCTGACAGACATAAAGGGCATTTACTCTGCATTTAACGTTGTAATAACTTCCGGCCTACTTTCTGAACACTACTAAAGATATTTTCTCTCTCTCAGATGACTCAATACCTGAGATATTTTGTATACAGAGTACTATATAGACCCCTCCGCATAATAGAGCAGGGGTTGTTGTTATTTTCCTTTGAGAACTCTCACTTGCTGTAAGATTCTCAGAGAAATAATACAAAGGGAGAATGGAATTTCCAAAGCTTGGTGTATTTGATGCGTTGTGATGAATGGTGAATGTTGCAGGATTCCAGAGTGTTTCATAAAACAATAAGTTTTCTTAAATCTCTGTATTACATGTTTTCGAGTCTTTTGTTCTCTTTTGTTGTCTAAATGTTTTACACTTAATAGCAAAGTAGAAGAATGGTTCCAGGATTTAATCTATGATTACCCTGAACTCAAACTGAGCTATTATCCATGTTTTCTTCAGATACAGTAACAGAAGTGTAATTCTTAATTGCTGCACTTTAAAACTATATCTTTTACAGTGATAGACATTCCCAGGGATTCAAGTTTGCCCCTGAGACATCTATCCATTTCTCATAACTAGTTTGGTGGAAATACTTAAACAATGAGTGAAAATTCTTAAATGCTTTCACTGCTTGTTTTACCTGTTCATGTTATTAATCAAAAGTTTGTTCTATAAAGCACCCAAATGGCCCTGTAAGTTTCACCAATTCATCTCAAAGTTTCTAGACACCTACAGCCATAGACTCCATTGCCCAATGATACTTGACTCTTTGAAAACTACATCACAAGAGATCTGAAAGAAATTCTTCAACCAAAACATAAACAAAACCTGTGCTTAATACCTAGCCTAAAACACTATCATTACAGATACAAATCATAAAGAGAGAGCCCTCTCTGATCACAGTTTGGCTAGAAACAGTGATCAAAAGATTGGTTAGTGGTTACCCCGGCCGTATTCCCTTGGGAGTCATAGGGAACAACCTGGGTGTTAACATAATTGGCGACTCCACTGGGGACTTCTTAAAGATTTTTCAATTACTATCTATCTTCCAAAGCTACCATCAAGCCTGAAACTAGCCAAGAGGCCTTAGGACTGTTTCTGTGCCACAGGGACAGCTTTAGGGAAGAGCTATTAGGGAATCTTCATCCTAGCTTTGAAACATATATAGTCATTCCAAAATTTTCATCCAGTCCTTGCATATATAAACTTCTTGTATAAATTCAAAAGAATATTTAGAAGCTGGCTCCCAAAAGAAACCCAAGGCACACTAGGGCAAACCCTGACCCTGATCAACCCATCATTGTTGATAACCCAAATATCATTCCAAAGAACATAAGGAGACAGCAAAAGCAGGAGAAGCCTGCTGATTCAGATATAAGTTCAGACCAACCTATCCTCATTCCTACTCCCTGCAAAGTTCTTTTCCGTTCCACACCTAATTCCCCTAGTTCATCATCAACCCCTCAAAGTCCTCCTCTTCCATCTTCACCATCTGCACATACTCTTTCAACCAGTTCCCCGCTTGTTACCCATCCTATTAACCCTGTTACACCTGTAATCCCAGCTGTCCCATTTGTTCCTATTAACCCCATAAACCCCATAAACATGGCTAACAGATATGCACCTCTGCAGATACCAGCCAATGCTCCAGCTCTACCTCAAGACTACCAAACCAAAATCTCATTTTTTGATTCCCATGGCCCTTTGACAGCTGTCCAGCATGCTAAGAAGATGCAAGACCACTTTGAGACCTATGAAATAGATGATGACAGTGTCAGGATGAGAATTTTTGTTCAAAGCTTAACCGGGGATGTCAGAACTTGGTTTAGATCCCTGAATGCAAATTCCATTGCAACCCCTGAGGTCCTGTACCAAGAGTTTACCAACAGATGGGAGAAGAAGAAAGATCCTCTACACATACTCGGTGAATATAACACTATTAAAAGAGGTCCCCAAGAAACAGTTTTGGAATATTGTGCTAGGTTTAACAATGTATATAATGCTATCCCCCAGAACTTAAGGCCCCCTCCTGATTTGGCCCTGTATAACTTCCCTGACGGTTTTGACTCTGATATGGCCTATCAGCTGAAAGAAAGAGATCCTCCAACCCTTGCAGAAGCTCAAAGAGTTGCAGTCACTGTAGAGGCCAACCTAATTGCCAAGAGAAACAGGGCAAAGCTGGAAAAGAAGGCTGGCTTCAGAGAAGAGCCCTCAGGTTTTGATCAAAAGTTGGATGCAATACTAAACAGCATGAAGAGACTGGGTGAAAGAGTGGAATCAGTTGAAAGAAAATCATCATGGGAGGCATCACAAAGCAACCCTCCTAGAAACCCAAATTTTAGGAGAACTCAGAACCCAAACATAGGAAAAACAAGTGCTGACCAAGATATCAGACCCCCTTTTCAAGAAAACTATGCAGAAACTTCCTCAGCCAATCAGCTCAATGAAGATCCTGAAATCAACTTAATGGGTCTGGATGGTAAAAGCCATGTTTTCTTAACACAAGAAGACCATGAGGAGGATGAAAGCAAAACATTCCAAACTAAATCAGGAGAATCCTTTGACTTTAAACAAGGATATGATACTGCTGTCTATGAAGTCCACAAACAATACAAATTAAGGAGTAGGACTGTAAATGTAAATCAGCCTGAAAAGATAAAGGAGAAACAGCAATCTAAAGAAACCTAGTCACTGAACCTAATGACAAAACAAACTTGCCTACAAAAGAAGTAGTGGTTGAGGAGTTACTGAACTACTGTCCCCACTACAACAGCCCACGGCAACCTCATCCTCCCACCCAAATCCGAACATTACCCCTCAAGACATGAGTATGAGGGGCAGGTTCCAAAATCAAGATGAAATCCAACAAGAAGATTTAATGAACAGAGAAAGGACTGCTACCCGTGACTCCAAAACCCAAGTTGACAAACCCTTTGACCTAGGAGCAGAGATTGGCAAGTTAAAGGTAGCAATTCCCCTTTCAGAGCTAGCCAAGCATGACATATATAAGCAACAGATCAAAAAATCCCTTCAGCTCACCAACAGCAAAGATGATGTAAATGTGCTAGATGACACTCCAGAATTACTGTTTGGCCCAGAGGTAGATGGAAAAACAGTAGTCACAGGGGTTTTACCTTTTTATGTCAGCCTGCATGTTCATGATAAAATACTGCACAATGCAATGTTTGACTCAGGTGCCTCTCATAACCTGATGCCAAAAGCAGTCATGGAAAGATTAAACTTGGATATAACAAGACCATACAAAGACCTGTTTTCTTTTGATTCTAGCCAAGTCAAATGTTTGGGCCTAATAAAAGATTTATGTGTGTCCCTGGTTCAATTTCCCAACAAAACCATTCTAATGGATGTTGTAGTCGCTGATATCCCACCCAAATATGGGATGCTGTTATCAAGATCATGGGGAGCCAAGCTCCAAGGCTCCCTGCAATTAGACATGTCATATGCAACTATCTCTGTCTTTGGGCAACCAAAAAGACTTTATAGGGAAACACTCATGAAGTATATGGTCAGCAGTGAAGAAAAACCTCAAAATTTTCCAATATATGCTGTTCATTCGGACATAGACTCCTTCATCCTCTTCAATGACAGCGCAAGCCTCTCAAACAATGACATTAGGACCGAAACACTCATACAAGAACAAAACATTGATCAAACAAGTAGCACCTGCCAAACTTCAATCAGCCCAACAATACACATTAACCCTCCTCTAGTTGTCAAAGATTGTCAAAAAAGTGATGAAATTGTCCTAGAAAATAAATGGGAAAAGAAACCCCAACTCATGCTCACATTGCCATCCCATGAACAGAATTTTAAATCTCCTGTTCAGCAAGATATTCTGTGGGTCCTAGAGTTTGATGGCTCAGTTAACAAGTTAGGGGCAGGGGCTGGAGTATGGATACATAATAAAGAAAAAGATTATGCAGAAGGTAGGGCTTACAGATTGAATTTTAGATGCACTAACAACATGGCAGAATATGAAGCTCTGTTACTAGGCCTCAAGATTGCAAAATCATTACAAGCACCTAGCCTCTCCATCATGGGGGACTCTGATCTAGTAATTCAACAAGTAAAAGGAAATTTTGTCACCAATGACAAAAGATTGAGGTCCTACAGGTCTGCTGTAATTGAGATATTAGAAACCTTCTCTGAGTTTGTTATCACAAAAATTCCAAGGGGCCACAATCTCCATGCACACAGCTTGGCAACATTTGCCAGCACCTTCAAATTTCCATTGGAACCCAACAACTGTTTCACAGCCGAGGTCAAATATAGGCCTTCTGTTCCAAACAATGTTAAAGAGTGGCAAGTATTTGAGAATGACATGCAAATAAACAACTTTTTAACCTTGCAACAAGAGTTCACAGGATTAAATATTGACCTTGAGTCAGCAACTCAGTCACAAATATTTGATGGAGCAGGTCCATCACAAACACAGTCTCAACAGTCTGCTCACCCAATGTCACCTAGGACAGCAAAACAACTACTCAGTCCAACCATTTTCAACAATGAAAACATTCAGCAAATTAACCAAATTGACTGTGAAGAGATGAGTAACGTTGAAGCCGAAATCATACAACTCAAAGACAATTTCCTTCCAGCAGGCCTTACCCCACTAGAGGATATTTTTGACTCAAATGACATCCCTAGAAAGCCAAAGATGCAGCCACTAGATGCAAGAGTTGAAGAATGCAACATTGGTACTATTGACAAGCCTAAAATAATAAAGCTATCTGCCTCTTTGCCCCCTGATCAAAAGCCCAAATACATTGATCTCTTTAAAGAATTTCAAGATGTTTTTGCTTGGGGTTATGAGGACTTAAAGTCTTATGATACTTCTGTCATCCAGCATACCATTCCCCTCAAGCCTAATCAAAAACCATTCAAACAGAAATTGAGAAGGATCAATCCTGTGCTCCTTCCTTCCATTGAAAAAGAGTTGCATAAAATGTTCAAAGCTGGTATCATAGCACCAATCAGGTTCTCAGAGTGGATTTCAAATTTGGTCCCTACAAGAAAGAAAACTGGTGAGATTAGACTTTGCGTAGACTTAAGGAATTTGAACCAAGTATCACTCAAAGATAACTACCCCTTACCCAAAATGGATCACATTCTTCAAAGAGTAGTAGGGGCTTCAAGGATATCATTGCTTGATGGATTCTCAGGTTTCAATCAAATCCTTGTACACCCTGATGATCAAGACAAAACTGCATTTACTACCCCATGGGGAACTTTCAAGTATGTGAAAATGCCCTTTGGATTGAAAAACGCAGGGGCAACGTTTCAAAGAGCAATGGACATTGCTTTTGCAAAAGAGATTCATGACTTCTTGGTTATTTACTTAGATGATCTAACACCCTTTTCAAAATCTGACCAAGAACACTTGAAACATTTAAGACAGATTTTCATAACATGCAGGAAATATGGTATTTCCTTAAACCCCAAGAAGTCATTATTTGGCTTGGAAGAAGGGAAACTTCTAGGACATATTATTTCAAAAGATGGCATAAGAATTGATCCAGATAGGATACAAGCTATCCTACAAATGCCTCACCCAAGGAATGTCAAGGAGCTGCAAGGATTCTTAGGAAAAATCAATTTTTTAAGAAGGTTTATCCCGAATTTAGCAGAATTAATCAGATTACTAAACAATATGCTAAAGAAAGATTCAAAGGTCAAATGGACTGTTGAAGCAAAACAAGCTTTTGAAAGTATAAAATTGGCCTTGACTCAAACCCCAGTGTTAACTAATCCTCAGTTTGACAGAGACTTTATTATTTTCTCATTTGCCTCCCAGCATACTATTGCTGCTGTATTATTACAGAAAGATGACCAAGGGAATGAAAAGCCCATTGCTTTTTTCAGCAGAGCTCTTAGAGATGCCCCCTAAAGTACCAAATAATGGAGAAACAAGCCTATGCTTTGATCAAAGCTATTAAAGACTTTAGGATTTACATCCTTTACTCCCATGTTGTGGCTTATGTACCTAGTCCTATTGTCAAAGACATTCTCACCCAAGAAAACTTAGAGGGTAGGAGAGGAAAATGGATTGCCAATATACTAGAATTTGACATTGAAATAAAGCCTACAAAGCTGATTAAAGGGCAAGGTTTGGCCAAATTAATGACAGAAGCAAATTTCCAAGCCTTAGATATCAACCAACTGGACAGTGAAACAGAGCTGGCGACTCCAAAGATCAATGTAGCCTTTGAACAATCTCCTTGGTACTCTGATATCTGTTATGTGTTACAAAACCTGTGTGCTCCCCCAGGACTGTCCAGAACTAAATGTAGGTTCCTAAAAATGAAAACATCTAGATTTTGTGTGATGGATGGAAATTTACTTTGGAAAAACCATGAAGGTATTTTGCTGCACTGTCTAATAGAGAATGAAACTAACAATATCATGCAAGATTTCCATGCTGGAGACTGTGGTGGACATTTGTACTGGAAGTCCACTGTGGACAAATATTGAGGGCTGGTTATTACTGGCCTACTATGTTCTCTGATGTTAAGAAATTTGCAGCCTCATGCCACAAATGCCAACTGTTTGAAGGCAAAAGACAGTTGCTGCCACTTCCTTTGAAGCCCATTACAACAGAGAGACCTTTTCAACAATGGGGCTTGGATTTCATTGGGGAAATTCATCCCTCATCTTCAGGGCAACACAGATGGATTCTAACAGCAACAGACTACTTCACCAAGTGGATTGAAGCTGCCCCATGCAGACAAGCAAATGATTCAGTAATCATTCAATTTTTGGAAAACAATATACTGGCTAGATTTGGCTGCCCAGACAAAATAATAACAGACAATGTTGCTGCCTTCAGATCCAAGAAAATGGTGAACTTCTGCCATAAATTTCACATTACTTTGGGCCATTCTACAGCTTACTATCCTCAAGGAAATGGCCTTGCTGAATCATCAAACAAAAGTTTGATAAATATCATAAAGAAAGTGCTGGAAGAGAACAAAAAGAACTGGCATAAGAAACTAGTAAATGCTTTATGGGCAGACAGACTAACAACTAAAAGATCAATTGGGACCAGCCCATATGAGTTAGTCTATGGATTAGAGGCCAGATTTCCTTCATCACTAGGAGTGCCGGTTATGAAACTTCTGCAAGAAAGCCAAGCAGAGCCAAATGACATGCAAAGAAGGATTAACCAGATAATTTGTTTACAGCAGACCAGAGAACAAGTTTTCAGCAGAGTGCAGATACTACAAGAGAAACTGAAAAAGGCTTTTGATAGAAGAACCAAAGCAGAAGATTTCAATATAGGGGACAAAGTTTTAAAGTGGGATGCAAGAAGAGAAGAGAAAGGGAAACATGGAAAGTTTGACTCTTTATGGAAAGGACCATTTGCTGTCCAAGCAGTACAAGGGAACAACACCTATTTCCTCAAAAGTCTTACTGAAACTGACTTGGATGAAGGTCCTGTCAATGGCAGGATGCTGAAGCACTACTTTGACTATTCCCCATGAGTGGAACCTAAGGATTCATTGTATATATACAGATGTACATATTATCTTCTGTTTTAGATTGTAAAAAGTAGTTTTCCCAAGTGATTCACCAAGCAGCAAGAGGCTGATAGAATCAGAGGTCTTCCAAAAGAGAAACACACCATTTTGACACATTGAGGCAGCAAGTTTCAAAGATTGGTATGAGCAGCTAAGGAGCAAGGCAATCTGACCTGCTGTTCTTGGTCTTTCAAAAGAAAAACCATCCCCATGTGGAGCCACTGTTGGATACCTATACCAATAGGTTTCATATTTCATGATTGGCAAGAGAAAGTCCAAATATGCTCTGCTTTGAGTTCACAAAGATCCCATATTTCCTAGAGAACAAAAAGGTGTGTGAGTGTCTCAATGATTGAGGACTTTATTTTCAAATTTTGATGGATGATCCAACTGTTTAACCTGGATCATGCCATGTTTCAATTTTGTGTTATAGAATAGAGAAAGAAGTCTGTCCAAACAGCCTAATCTTGGCAGACAAGTAGTTCAGGTAGAGAAGAAAAGGTTTCCAACAGCTCAATCTGGGACCTTGGAAGAGATAAGGTTAGAGGTAGATAGAAAAGAATAAAGAAAAAGCCAAAGAAAAGAAAAGGCAAGTAAGGGTTTGCAAGTCCAAGTGCACCCTCCAAGGAGAAACAAAAAATGCTAGGTAAGCAGCTGGGTAGGTAGTTGGGGTTGCAGAAAGTGATCCCTATCATTGCAAGAATGGTGATGATGGGCAGCAAAGTAAAAGACTACAGCAGGAGCATGACTAACCTCCCTCTCCCCCTTCATTTCATTACTAACATTCCCTTTCTTTTAGCTGAGATTTATGGAGAAAGATCATGGTTTTAGATGGTTCTGGTTCATTCAGAAGCCACATTTCTTGTCTAAAATCTTTTCATTTTGATCTACTCTCAAAACTAAATCAATTTCAGATAAACTCAGTAAGATCCCCTTCATTTGCTCCCTTCATTCATATTAACACTAATTCTATTGTATAAATCCTTTACATCCCCTTTTCCCCCTAATATTACTAACACCAAGGTGTATAAATCCCAAACTCTTATAAATACCCACCCCCTTGGCATTATAGCCAATAAAGTTACAAATCAGGGATCAAATGACATCAGGTCATGTTGATAAACCTATGCCGAATACCCCTTTTCCTCATAAGCCAGTTCCTCTATCTCTACCCCCTTTTTGCACATAAAACCTTTAAAAAAGGCCCTAAACCCCACCTTACCCGCTTCAAAGAGCCAAAAGAGCATAAAAACCCACTTTCCGCCTGTTAGCCAAGGTTGGCGCATATAATTATTTTTATCATAATACATTAGAAAAGCGCTCAAACCACGTTTATCTGCCTCCGCCCTCATCCGTATATTCCACACATGTCACCTCCCCGACGACCGTCAGATCAAAGGCCTACAGATCCGACGGCCCTGATCGCATCGGACTGCATCTGTCATCTGACCATTACCCGTACTAACCCCACGTCACGTCTGCTGTCCTTCCGCCGTCCGATCATCACCCGCAGATCCAACGATCATCGTGACGTCGGAACTCATCCGATGACCGAACGTTATCTTCCGACGTCCGTATTTGGAGGACGTCATCCCACTGCTACGTGTCCTCACCACCACGCGTCGGAGGTACAGCCGATGGATACCGCCCCCGTACAGAAGGCGGTGCGATATGAAACCATCGCTGGTTTCCGGTTTCCCCATCCCACCCGCACATCACCGTCACGTCAGCAAACACGTCAGCGCCCCGTCACCCAGGTACGCTGCCCCGTCGACCTCCCTGTCCCTGCCATTGGTCCACCTGTCCTGCCATGTCACCGCCACCATGTACCAACCAGACAGCGCCACGTCACCCGATGACGTCATCCGACCTTGACCCCACCAATGACGTCATGCTGACGTCAGCATGAGTTCGCGCCAAAAACGTAAAAAGGTCTATTTTAGCCAAAAGTTCGCGTTTTTTGGTCATTTTGTGTGTTCGTCGTTATTCTGCTCTGCATGCAAACAACGTCCAAATTGTCTACCAACCTGCTAAACTGACCAGAAGACCTCCAGCGCACCAGTTCAACCTGCGGTCACGACCTCTGCTCGTTGTTTTACCAGGTATTCCTCATCATTCATCCTCTGTGCGCCTGCAATTATCTATTTAACGCTTTAGAAAGCTTAAAGAAAGCCGAAAATCAGAAATTCACCACTGAATTCCTCAGCAAAGCCTTGAAGTTCCAATTATCACTTCGGAAAACACCAGCCGAGCCTTTTCCCAGTGGCATTCTGCTAAGAAACCAGGTCCTGTCTGCGCAATCGTGGCAGGCGCATTTGAAACCAAATTTTACCATTGAAAGGTGCCAGAAAAGCTAAGCTTCGCTCTTAATTACCATAAAGCAGCATTTCAACTGCTGCAGACCCTGCATTCACCTTTTCTCAGGCATTTTCACCCTTCTCTGCAAAGAAACTCTGTTGTTATTGATCTACATAAGTGACACAATCCCCAAGCAAAACAGAAACCTCAAAGGAAAGTCATGGACCCCCCTGTAGCTCCCATAGCCCTCAATGTGGCTCCCCTGAATGTTCCTAATAGAACATTTGACACCAGAGCATTGGCAGACCTGGACTACAAGATAACAGAGGAAATGATGAGCAGAAGCAGGTTCCATCTGCAAATATTAAACGAGATAAAGATCAAACATGAGAGGGGGACAGACATCCTGGGAATTTGGGATTCATTCCTCCCAATATTCAAGCTTCCTCAGGTTAATCAATTCCCTGAGCTTGTGCACATAGTTGCTGAACACTATGATGCATCCCAGAGGGCAGTGCTAGATGCTGAAGGTTCAATTCTGTTTTTCATTACCCCTGAAGCCATCAGGGAGATGTTGCAATTCCAGACAGAGCAAAAGTTGGTCCCACTGTCACTAGCTGATCTAATAGTACAGGGAGCCAAAACCACAGAGGCCCAAATCATTAAGGTCAACCAGCTCTTCATCAAGGCTAGCACTCTGCAAGTTCCTCCTATCAACTATGTTTATCTTAACCAGTTGGGCCTAGACCTGGTTGACATGATCAGTCCCATCCTGGGATATGATTCGATAGAACATGTGGATGAAACAATTATACAAATGATGCTTATGTTTTCCCCAGGAAAAAAGCCAATTCACTATGATTATGCAACATACATATCAGACAAAATGCATGAACAGTTGATGAATTTGTCAAGAGAAAGAGTGTTTAGGTACACCTCCTACCTATATCATCTGCTCATATACTTCCAGCATGATAAATTTTCCTTCCCAAAGAAGAGAGTAGATGCACAGGGCAATCTGAGATCAGTAGTATATTGGACATCTGTTTTCCACATATCAAGCCACTCTCCATACACCTACTGTGAGTTTATTGATCTTTTCATCCATCCAGCCTTGACTCTACTGATTGGTTCACCTCCTCCTAGACTGACAGATGACATGAAAAGGTGCCTACATTTGTCAAAAGTATACAGTATTGGGGATTGGTATCTCTACCAACACCACACCGTCATCAGAATATATGGGTGTGAATTACCCCCATTTAGACTACCCAAATTTGTGCCCATGAGGCTATTTGCCTTAGAATACTTCAGGCAGTTTGGCTATGTGGATATGTTCCACTTCTCAGGCAGAGGCAAGAAAGCACAGCTGAAAATCAAGAGCCAACTTGGCCATTTAGTCTACAATGAAAGGGATGAAGGGTGGAAGGAGGCAGATAGAATACTGGTGGGATTTGGTTTGAAGTACAGTTTTATATGGAAACCCTATGACCCCAACAACTTCATCACAATGAGGAGACTCAAATATAAACTGTCTGCTTACGGTCATTATAGCCTCCCCCAAATTGAAAAATATGCCAATCAAAGCAAGTGGAAAAGGGGAACTCTAGAAGAAAATATGACTCAAGAAGAGCTTAATCAAAGAGCTCTGAACAATCAAAAGAAGATGGCTGACCTTGAATTTTATGCACAGGTCCCCTCACTGCCAAGCACACAAATTGGACCAGCAGCCTCCTCTTCAACTACTCCACATCAAACTACAAGAGTTGCTGGAAAAGTATCAGAAAAAGGAAAGGAAAAAGAAATGGAGGCAGAAAAAGAGATGGAGCAAGAGCAACAGCAGGAACAGCAGCAAAATCAAAGTCAGCAAGCACAAGAACAAGCAGAAGGGCTACAGCAAGGGCAACAAGAAGACATAGGACAGCAAGAGGAACAGCAGCAAGAAAAACAAGGACAAGAGCAACCTGCTCAGCAAAAAGAAACAGTGGATACTCCTCAGACCACTGAAAAAGTCATGCCTACAAGGCAAGACACTACATCTGATGCCTCGGTCCTCCAAACCCCTCAAAAGGAGGACACATTTGTCTTTAGGAAGAGGGAAAGAGAAACTCCCTTGACATCCTCTATAAATCAAGGAGAGAAAAGGCAAAGACTCAACGATTTTCCAGAAGAGGATATAGCCATCAGAGAAGCACTGGGCATGGGCCCACCAAGTCAAGAAATTTCAGCAAGTTCCTCCCAGCAGGAACTAGACAGGACAATGGGAGGGGAAGTCAGCTCCTCCAGCCAGCAGAAAGAGGAAAGAGTGAGCATAAAGCAGCAGTTCATAGACATTAAGAGGAGGAGTGACCCAATCAAAGTTCAATTATATAATCACCTACTTAACATGGCTCCTTCCAATCAGCAGAGACTCATGTCTGCTTTTGATGTAGGTGAGGGCAAACTGACATTGAGTCATTTTTTGCCTACAGCACTCAAGCCACAGTCTTCTGCTGATTATCTCAGGACCAATTTAGAGGTCCTTGCCAAAGACATACACCCCATGGACAAAATTGAGTTGCATAAACAAACAGGGGAAATGGTGTATGCTTCATTGGCCGATAAGACCTTGGACAACTACAAGTTAACAAGCAGTCTGAATGCTACAGCTTCCCAGCTGGAGCTAGAGAGAGCCTCTTCTCAGGCCAAAGACAACAGGATCAAAACCCTGGAAGAAATCATCATAGAAATTGGGCACAATCCCAATGATATCAAAGGGATACAAGAGATCTTAAAAATCAGAGATGCTGATATGGCTGCACTAAGGAAGAAGGTTAAACTTCCAGCCACTATCCATCCACAGACCGATGAAGTGGCAAAACAAAGGTATGAGCAGGATTCCACTGCTCTATTAATTTCTGTTTACAAAGAACTTATAAAGGCACAAGAAAAATTGGGGCAATATGAGGCCACACAAGCACCTCTGAAAGGATCATCAACACAAGCGCAAGAGGGGCAAACATCTCAGCCCCCTCCACAGGTCATTAATCTTGAGGAGACTGCTCCTACTACTGCACCTCCACCTCAGCAGGCTGAACAACCAGCCACATCTACTTCAGCAGCACCCACCAGCACAGATCAGAGCTTAGACATGCAAAAGCTAAAGAGCGAAATACAAGCTCTAGAAGCACAAATGATGCAGCTAAATGAAACTAAGGAGCAGCTGGCCAAGGTGAATGAAAGGCATGACAAAACAAAGAGAGAAGTAGGAGAGAAGGCCAAGGAAATCAAAGCTCTTAAAGACAAAATCAAGGAGCTTGAGAAAGAGCTAAAACTAGATAAAATCATAGCCGAAATCAGAGCAATGATATGGTCCAATATTGGTAAATCCATCAATAACCAATGGCCATACATTGAGACAATCCATGAGCAACTGGAGCTCATTCCAAAGGCGCAGAGGGAAATCAGAACATCAAGGGCCTTATTGGGGAACATGCCTGAAATTGCAACAAAAATGATCAATGTGCTCAATCATAAGACAAGTTCTCAGTTGACCATCATGGGAATCGCAAACAGAACTGATACTATCCAAATGATCAAGAGGGTTCTTACTCTTAGAAGTCTGGTGCAAACGTTAGACAGAAGAACCCAAGATATGCAAACTGAGGTAAACAGGTTCATTGAGAGGTTTCGGGTATTGGAAAGTAAAGGACTCCCCAGCTTGTTGAACAACGGAGGGAGATTATTCACCCATGAAGAATATGCCAAGAGAGTGAATGTTTTTGCCTCATCACAGGTAAATGAGAAGGCCAGCACCTCAGAAGACACAGGGCCTATCACAGGACAGATTTTCTATGGTAAGATAGAAAATCTACTTTTTATAATGAATGAAATGAATCATCTGTTTGATGTAGCTCCCAACTTTTTCAAGTATACAGAAGCTGAAGAAACAATGCAGGCCATCCTCAGGCATCAGCTCCCTACACAGGAATGGTGGACAGATGCCATCCAAAGAATTTTGTAAACATTAGGCCATGCATCAATTCCTGTTTCTTCTATAAATTTAGATGGAAAGAACAGTCAGCAAAATCAGCAGGCATCATAAATTCAAAGCTGAGCCAACTCAGCAGATGAAGCAGCCAACAAAGCAAGAAAGACAAACGCAGCTGGCAAAGCCGAGAAACTCATTGCGCAGGCAAAAGTAAATGCGTACCTACAGGATCGATACATAGTAATGTAACCGACTCAGTGACTCCTTAAAGTCAAAACAATCATCTGACAGACATAAAGGGCATTTACTCTGCATTTAACGTTGTAATAACTTCCGGCCTACTTTCTGAACACTACTAAAGATATTTTCTCTCTCTCAGATGACTCAATACCTGAGATATTTTGTATACAGAGTACTATATAGACCCCTCCGCATAATAGAGCAGGGGTTGTTGTTATTTTCCTTTTGGAACTCTCACTTGCTGTAAAAATTCTCAGAGAAATAATACAAAGGGAGAATGGAATTTCCAAAGCTTGGTGTATTTGATGCGTTGTGATGAATGGTGAATGTTGCAGGATTCCAGAGTGTTTCATAAAACAATAAGTTTTCTTAAATCTCTGTATTACATGTTTTCGAGTCTTTTGTTCTCTTTTGTTGTCTAAATATTTTACACTTAATAGCAAAGTAGAAGAATAGTTCCAGGATTTAATCACCGATTACCCTGAACTCAAACTGAGCTATTATCCATGTTTTCTTCAGATACAGTAACAGAAGTGTAATTCTTAGTTGCTGCACTTTAAAACTATATCTTTTACAGTGATAGATATTCCCAGGGATTCAAGTTTGCCCCTGAGACATCTATCCATTTCTCATAACCAGTTTGGTGAAAATACTTAAACATTTAGTGAAAATTCTTGAATGCTTTCACTGCTTGTTTAGCCTGTTCATGTTATTAATCAAAATTTTGTTCTATAAAGCACCCAAATGGCCCTGTAAGTTTCACCAGTTCATCTCAAAGTTTCTAGACACCTACAGCCATAGACTCCATTGCCCAATGATACTTGACTCTCTGAATAACACATCACAAGAGATCTGAAAGAAATTCTTCAACCAAAACATAAACAAAACCTGTGCTTAATAGCTAGCCTAAAACCCTATCATAAACAGTTACAAATCATAAAGAGAGAGCCCTCTCTGATCACAGTTTGGCTAGAAACAGTGATCAAAAGATTGGTTAGTGGTTACCCCGGCCGTATTCCCTTGGGAGTCATAGGGAACAACCTGGGTGTTAACATAATTGGCGACTCCACTGGGGACTTCTTAAAGATTTTTCAATTACTATCTATCTTCCAAAGCTACCATCAAGCCTGAACTAGCCAAGAGGCCTTAGGACTGTTTCTGTGCCACAGGAACAGCTTTAGGGAAGAGCTGATTAGGGAATCTTCATCCTAGCTTTGAAACATATATAGCCATTCCAAAATTTTCATCCAGTCCTTGCATATATAAACTTCTTGTACAAATTCAAAAGAATATTTAGAAGCTGGCTCCCAAAAGAAATCCAAGGCACACTAGGGCAAACCCTGACCCTAATCAACCTATCATTGTTGATAATCCAAATATCATTCCAAAGAACATTAGGAGACAGCAAAAGCAGGAGAAGCCTGCCGATTCAGATATAATTTCAGAACAACCTATCTCATTCCACACCCTGCAAAGTTCTTTTCCGGTCCACCCCTAGTTCCCCTAGTTCATCATCAACACCTCAAAGCCCTCCTCTCCCATCTTCACCATCTGCACATACTCCCTCAAACAGTTCCCCGCTTATTACCCATCCTATTAACCCTGTTACACCTGTAATCCCAGCTGTCCCATTTGTTCCTATTAACCCCATAAACCCCATAAACATGGCTAACAGATATGCACCTCTGCAGATACCAGCCAATGCTCCAGCTCTACCTCAAGACTACCAAACCAAAATCTCATTCTTTGATTCCCATGGCCCTTTGACAGCTGTCCAGCATGCTAAGAAGATGCAAGACCACTTTGAGACCTATGAAATAGATGATGACAGTGTCAGGATGAGAATTTTTGTTCAAAGCTTAACCGGGGATGTCAGAACTTGGTTTAGATCCCTGAATGCAAATTCCATTGCAACCCCTGAGGTCCTGTACCAAGAGTTTACCAACAGATGGGAGAAGAAGAAAGATCCTCTACACATACTCGGTGAATATAACACTATTAAAAGAGGTCCCCAAGAAACAGTTTTGGAATATTGTGCTAGGTTTAACAATGTATATAATGCTATCCCCCAGAACTTAAGGCCCCCTCCTGATTTGGCCCTGTATAACTTCCCTGATGGTTTTGACTCTGATATGGCCTATCAGCTGAAAGAAAGAGATCCTCCAACCCTTGCAGAAGCTCAAAGAGTTGCAGTCACTGTAGAGGCCAACCTAATTGCCAAGAGAAACAGGGCAAAGCTGGAAAAGAAGGCTGGTTTCAGAGAAGAGCCCTCAGGTTTTGATCAAAAGTTGGATGCAATACTAAACAGTATGAAGAGACTGGGTGAAAGGGTGGAATCAGTTGAAAGAAAATCATCATGGGAGGCATCACAAAGCAACCCTCCTAGAAACCCAAATTTTAGGAGAACTCAGAACCCAAACATAGGAAAAACAAGTGCTGACCAAGATATCAGACCCCCTTTTCAAGAAAACTATGCAGAAACTTCCTCAGCCAATCAGCTCAATGAAGATCCTGAAATCAACTTAATGGGTCTGGATGGTAAAAGCCATGTTTTCTTAACACAAGAAGACCATGAGGAGGATGAAAGCAAAACATTCCAAACTAAATCAGGAGAATCCTTTGACTTTAAACAAGGATATGATACTGCTGTCTATGAAGTCCACAAACAATACAAATTAAGGAGTAGGACTGTAAATGTAAATCAGCCCGAAAAGATAAAGGAGAAACAGCAATCTAAAGAAACCTTAGTCACTGAACCTAATGACAAAACAAACTTGCCTACAAAAGAAGTAGTGGTTGAGGAAGTCACTGAATTACTGTCCCCACTACAACAGCCCACGGCAACCTCATCCTCCCACCCAAATCCGAACATTACCCCTCAAGACATGAGTATGAGGGGCAGGTTCCAAAATCAAGATGAAATCCAACAAGAAGATTTAATGAACAGAGAAAGGACTGCTACCCGTGACTCCAAAACCCAAGTTGACAAACCCTTTGACCTAGGAGCAGAGATTGGCAAGTTAAAGGTAGCAATTCCCCTTTCAGAGCTAGCCAAGCATGACATATATAAGCAACAGATCAAAAAATCCCTTCAGCTCCCCAACAGCAAAGATGATGTAAATGTGCTAGATGACACTCCAGAATTACTGTTTGGCCCAGAGGTAGATGGAAAAACAGTAGTCACAGGGGTTTTACCTTTTTATGTCAGCCTGCATGTTCATGATAAAATACTGCACAATGCAATGTTTGACTCAGGTGCCTCTCATAACCTGATGCCAAAAGCAGTCATGGAAAGATTAAACTTGGATATAACAAGGCCATACAAAGACCTGTTTTCTTTTGATTCTAGCCAAGTCAAATGTTTGGGCCTAATAAAAGATTTATGTGTGTCCCTGGTTCAATTTCCCAACAAAACTATTCTAATGGATGTTGTAGTCGCTGATATCCCACCCAAATATGGGATGTTGTTATCAAGATCATGGGGAGCCAAGCTCCAAGGCTCCCTGCAATTGGACATGTCATATGCAACTATCTCTGTCTTTGGGCAACCAAAAAGACTTTATAGGGAAACACTCATGAAGTATATGGTCAGCAGTGAAGAAAAACCTCAAAATTTTCCAATATATGTTGTTCATTCGGACATAGACTCCTTCATCCTCTTCAATGACAGCACAAGCCTCTCAAACAATGACATTAGGACCGAAGCACTCATACAAAAACAAAACATTGATCAGACAAGTAGCACCTGCCAAACATTGATCAGCCCAACAATACACAGTATCCCTCCTCTAGTTGTCAAAGATTGTCAAAAAAGTGATGAAACTGTCCTAGAAAATAAATGGGAAAAGAAACCTCAACTCATGCTCACATTGCCATCCCATGAACAGAATTTTAAATCTCCTGTTCAGCAAGACATCCTGTGGGCCCTAGAATTCGATGGCTCAGTTAACAAGTTAGGGGCAGGGGCTGGAGTATGGATACATAATAAAGAAAAAGATTATGCAGAAGGTAGGGCTTACAGATTGAATTTTAGATGCACTAACAACATGGCAGAATATGAAGCTCTGTTACTAGGCCTCAAGATAGCAAAATCATTACAAGCACCTAGCCTCTCCATCATGGGGGACTCTGACCTAGTAATTCAACAAGTAAAAGGAAATTTTGTCACCAATGACAAAAGATTGAGGTCCTACAGGTCTGCTGTAATTGAGATATTAGAAACCTTCTCTGAGTTTGATATCACAAAAATTCCAAGGGGCCACAATCTCCATGCACACAGCCTGGCAACATTTGCCAGCACCTTCAAATTTCCATTGGAACCCAACAACTGTTTCACAGCCGAGGTCAAATATAGGCCTTCTGTTCCAAACAATGTTAAAGAGTGGCAAGTATTTGAGAATGACATGCAAATAAACAACTTTTTAACCTTGCAACAAGAGTTCACAGGATTAAATATTGACCTTGAGTCAGCAACTCAGTCACAAATATTTGATGGAGCAGGTCCATCACAAACACAGTCTCAACAGTCTGCTCACCCAATGTCACCTAGGACAGCAAAACAACTACTCAGTCCAACCATTTTCAACAATGAAAACATTCAGCAAATTAACCAAATTGACTGTGAAGAGATTAGTAACGTTGAAGCCGAAATCATACAACTCAAAGACAATTTCCTTCCAGCAGGCCTTACCCCACTAGAGGATATTTTTGACTCAAATGACATCCCTAGAAAGCCAAAGATGCAGCCACTAGATGCAAGAGTTGAAGAATGCAACATTGGTACTATTGACAAGCCTAAAATGATAAAGCTATCTGCCTCTTTGCCCCCTGATCAAAAGCCCAAATATATTGATCTCTTTAAAGAATTTCAAGATGTTTTTGCTTGGGGGTATGAGGACTTAAAGTCTTATAATACTTCTGTCATCCAGCATACCATTCCCCTCAAGCCTAATCAAAAACCATTCAAACAGAAATTGAGAAGGATCAATCCTGTGCTCCTTCCTTCCATTGAAAAAGAGTTGCATAAAATGTTCAAAGCTGGTATCATAGCACCAATCAGGTTCTCAGAGTGGATTTCAAATTTGGTCCCTACAAGAAAGAAAACTGGTGAGATTAGACTTTGCGTAGACTTAAGGAATTTGAACCAAGTATCACTCAAAGATAACTACCCCTTACCCAAAATGGATCACATTCTTCAAAGAGTAGTAGGGGCTTCAAGGATATCATTGCTTGATGGATTCTCAGGTTTCAATCAAATCCTTGTACACCCTGATGATCAAGACAAAACTGCATTTACTACCCCATGGGGAACTTTCAAGTATGTGAAAATGCCCTTTGGATTGAAAAACGCAGGGGCAACGTTTCAAAGAGCAATGGACATTGCTTTTGCAAAAGAGATTCATGACTTCTTGGTTATTTACTTAGATGATCTAACACCCTTTTCAAAATCTGACCAAGAACACTTGAAACATTTAAGACAGATTTTCATAACATGCAGGAAATATGGTATTTCCTTAAACCCCAAGAAGTCATTATTTGGCTTGGAAGAAGGGAAACTTCTAGGACATATTATTTCAAAAGATGGCATAAGAATTGATCCAGATAGGATACAAGCTATCCTACAAATGCCTCACCCAAGGAATGTCAAGGAGCTGCAAGGATTCTTAGGAAAAATCAACTTTTTAAGAAGGTTTATCCCGAATTTAGCAGAATTAATCAGATTACTAAACAATATGCTAAAGAAAGATTCAAAGGTCAAATGGACTGTTGAAGCAAAACAAGCTTTTGAAAGTATAAAATTGGCCTTGACTCAAACCCCAGTGTTAACTAATCCTCAGTTTGACAGAGACTTTATTATTTTCTCATTTGCCTCCCAGCATACTATTGCTGCTGTATTATTACAGAAAGATGACCAAGGGAATGAAAAGCCCATTGCTTTTTTCAGCAGAGCTCTTAGAGATGCCCCCCTAAAGTACCAAATAATGGAGAAACAAGCCTATGCTTTGATCAAAGCTATTAAAGACTTTAGGATTTACATCCTTTACTCCCATGTTGTGGCTTATGTACCTAGTCCTATTGTCAAAGACATTCTCACCCAAGAAAACTTAGAGGGTAGGAGAGGAAAATGGATTGCCAATATACTAGAATTTGACATTGAAATAAAGCCTACAAAGCTGATTAAAGGGCAAGGTTTGGCCAAATTAATGACAGAAGCAAATTTCCAAGCCTTAGATATCAACCAACTGGACAGTGAAACAGAGCTGGCGACTCCAAAGATCAATGTAGCCTTTGAACAATCTCCTTGGTACTCTGATATCTGTTATGTGTTACAAAACCTGTGTGCTCCCCCAGGACTGTCCAGAACTAAAAGTAGGTTCCTAAAAATGAAAACATCTAAATTTTGTGTAATGGATGGAAATTTACTTTGGAAAAACCATGAAGGTATTTTGCTGCACTGTCTAATAGAGAATGAAACTAACAATATCATGCAAGATTTCCATGCTGGAGACTGTGGTGGACATTTGTACTGGAAGTCCACTGTAGACAAAATATTGAGGGCTGGTTATTACTGGCCCACTATGTTCTCTAATGTTAAGAAATTTGCAGCTTCATGCCACAAGTGCCAACTGTTTGAAGGCAAAAGACAGTTGCTGCCACTTCCTTTGAAGCCCATTACAACAGAGAGACCTTTTCAACAATGGGGCTTGGATTTCATTGGGGAAATTCATCCCTCATCTTCAGGGCAACACAGATGGATTCTAACAGCAACAGACTACTTCACCAAGTGGATTGAAGCTGCCCCATGCAGACAAGCAAATGATTCAGTAATCATTCAATTTTTGGAAAACAATATACTGGCTAGATTTGGCTGCCCGGACAAAATAATAACAGACAATGTTGCTGCCTTCAGATCCAAGAAAATGGTGAACTTCTGCCATAAATTTCACATTACTTTGGGCCATTCTACAGCTTACTATCCTCAAGGAAATGGCCTTGCTGAATCATCAAACAAAAGTTTAATAAATATCATAAAGAAAGTACTGGAAGAGAACAAAAAGAACTGGCATAAGAAACTAGTAAATGCTTTATGGGCAGACAGACTGACAACTAAAAGATCAATTGGGACCAGCCCATATGAGTTAGTCTATGGATTAGAGGCCAGATTTCCTTCATCACTAGGAGTGCCGGTTATGAAACTTCTGCAAGAGAGCCAAGCAGAGCCAAATGACATGCAAAGAAGGATTAACCAGATAATTTGTTTACAACAGACCAGAGAACAAGTTTTCAGCAGAGTGCAGATACTACAAGAGAAGCTGAAAAAGGCTTTTGATAGAAGAACCAAAGCAGAAGATTTCAATATAGGGGACAAAGTTTTAAAGTGGGATGCAAGAAGAGAAGAGAAAGGGAAACATGGAAAGTTTGACTCTTTATGGAAAGGACCATTTGCTGTCCAAGCAGTACAAGGGAACAACACCTATTTCCTCAAAAGTCTTACTGAAACTGACTTGGATGAAGGTCCTGTCAATGGCAGGATGCTGAAGCACTACTTTGACTATTCCCCATGAGTGGAACCTAAGGATTCATTGTATATATACAGATGTACATATTATCTTCTGTTTTAGATTGTAAAAAGTAGTTTTCCCAAGTGATTCACCAAGCAGCAAGAGGCTGATAGAATCAGAGGTCTTCCAAAAGAGAAACACACCATTTTGACACATTGAGGCAGCAAGTTTCAAAGATTGGTATGAGCAGCTAAGGAGCAAGGCAATCTGACCTGCTGTTCTTGGTCTTTCAAAAGAAAAACCATCCCCATGTGGAGCCACTGTTGGATACCTATACCAATAGGTTTCATATTTCATGATTGGCAAGAGAAAGTCCAAATATGCTCTGCTTTGAGTTCACAAAGATCCCATATTTCCTAGAGAACAAAAAGGTGTGTGAGTGTCTCAATGATTGAGGACTTTATTTTCAAATTTTGATGGATGATCCAACTGTTTAACCTGGATCATGCCATGTTTCAATTTTGTGTTATAGAATAGAGAAAGAAGTCTGTCCAAACAGCCTAATCTTGGCAGACAAGTAGTTCAGGTAGAGAAGAAAAGGTTTCCAACAGCTCAATCTGGGACCTTGGAAGAGATAAGGTTAGAGGTAGATAGAAAAGAATAAAGAAAAAGCCAAAGAAAAGAAAAGGCAAGTAAGGGTTTGCAAGTCCAAGTGCACCCTCCAAGGAGAAACAAAAAATGCTAGGTAAGCAGCTGGGTAGGTAGTTGGGGTTGCAGAAAGTGATCCCTATCATTGCAAGAATGGTGATGATGGGCAGCAAAGTAAAAGACTACAGCAGGAGCATGACTAACCTCCCTCTCCCCCTTCATTTCATTACTAACATTCCCTTTCTTTTTAGCTGAGATTTATGGAGAAAGATCATGGTTTTAGATGGTTCTGGTTCATTCAGAAGCCACATTTCTTGTCTAAAATCTTTTCATTTTGATCTACTCTCAAAACTAAATCAATTTCAGATAAACTCAGTAAGATCCCCTTCATTTGCTCCCTTCATTCATATTGACACTAATTCTATTGTATAAATCCTTTACATCCCCTTTTCCCCCTAATATTACTAACACCAAGGTGTATAAATCCCAAACTCTTATAAATACCCACCCCCTTGGCATTATAGCCAATAAAGTTACAAATCAGGGATCAAATGACATCAGGTCATGTTGATAAACCTATGTCGAATACCCCTTTTCCTCATAAGCCAGTTCCTCTATCTCTACCCCCCTTTTTGCACATAAAACCTTTAAAAAAGGCCCTAAACCCCACCTTACCCGCTTCAAAGAGCCAAAAGAGCATAAAAACCCACTTTCCGCCTGTTAGCCAAGGTTGGCGCATATAATTATTTTTATCATAATACATTAGAAAAGCGCTCAAACCACGTTTATCTGCCTCCGCCCTCATCCGTATATTCCACACATGTCACCTCCCCGACGACCGTCAGATCAAAGGCCTACAGATCCGACGGCCCTGATCGCATCGGACTGCATCTGTCATCTGACCATTACCCGTACTAACCCCACGTCACGTCTGCTGTCCTTCCGCCGTCCGATCATCACCCGCAGATCCAACGATCATCGTGACGTCGGAACTCATCCGATGACCGAACGTTATCTTCCGACGTCCGTATTTGGAGGACGTCATCCCACTGCTACGTGTCCTCACCACCACGCGTCGGAGGTACAGCCGATGGATACCGCCCCCGTACAGAAGGCGGTGCGATATGAAACCATCGCTGGTTTCCGGTTTCCCCATCCCACCCGCACATCACCGTCACGTCAGCAAACACGTCAGCGCCCCGTCACCCAGGTACGCTGCCCCGTCGACCTCCCTGTCCCTGCCATTGGTCCACCTGTCCTGCCATGTCACCGCCACCATGTACCAACCAGACAGCGCCACGTCACCCAATGACGTCATGCTGACGTCAGCATGAGTTCGCGCCAAAAACGTAAAAAGGTCTATTTTAGCCAAAAGTTCGCGTTTTTTGGTCATTTTGTGTGTTCGTCGTTATTCTGCTCTGCATGCAAACAACGTCCAAATTGTCTACCAACCTGCTAAACTGACCAGAAGACCTCCAGCGCACCAGTTCAACCTGCGGTCACCACCTCTGCTCGTTGTTTTACCAGGTATTCCTCATTATTCATCCTCTGTGCGCCTGCAATTATCTATTTAACGCTGTAGAAAGCTTAAAGAAAGCCGAAAATCAGAAATTCACCACTGAATTCCTCAGCAAAGCCTTGAAGTTCCAATTATCACTTCGGAAAACACCAGCCGAGCCTTTTCCCAGTGGCATTCTGCTAAGAAACCAGGTCCTGTCTGCGCAATCGTGGCAGGCGCATTTGAAACCAAATTTTACCATTGAAAGGTGCCAGAAAAGCTAAGCTTCGCTCTTAATTACCATAAAGCAGCATTTCAACTGCTGCAGACCCTGCATTCACCTTTTCTCAGGCATTTTCACCCTTCTCTGCAAAGAAACTCTGTTGTTATTGATCTACATAAGTGACACAATCCCCAAGCAAAACAGAAACCTCAAAGGAAAGTCATGGACCCCCCTGTAGCTCCCATAGCCCTCAATGTGGCTCCCCTGAATGTTCCTAATAGAACATTTGACACCAGAGCATTGGCCGACCTGGACTACAAGATAACAGAGGAAATGATGAGCAGAAGCAGGTTCCATCTGCAAATATTAAACGAGATAAAGATCAAACATGAGAGGGGGACAGACATCCTGGGAATTTGGGATTCATTCCTCCCAATATTCAAGCTTCCTCAGGTTAATCAATTCCCTGAGCTTGTGCACATAGTTGCTGAACACTATGATGCATCCCAGAGGGCAGTGCTAGATGCTGAAGGTTCAATTCTGTTTTTCATTACCCCTGAAGCCATCAGGGAGATGCTGCAATTCCAGACAGAGCAAAAGTTGGTCCCACTGTCACTAGCTGATCTAATAGTACAGGGAGCCAAAACCACAGAGGCCCAAATCATTAAGGTCAACCAGCTCTTCATCAAGGCTAGCACTCTGCAAGTTCCTCCTATCAACTATGTTTATCTTAACCAGTTGGGCCTAGACCTGGTTGACATGATCAGTCCCATCCTGGGATATGATTCGATAGAACATGTGGATGAAACAATTATACAAATGATGCTTATGTTTTCCCCAGGAAAAAAGCCAATTCACTATGATTATGCAACATACATATCAGACAAAATGCATGAACAGTTGATGAATTTGTCAAGAGAAAGAGTGTTTAGGTACACCTCCTACCTATATCATCTGCTCATATACTTCCAGCATGATAAATTTTCCTTCCCAAAGAAGAGAGTAGATGCACAGGGCAATCTGAGATCAGTAGTATATTGGACATCTGTTTTCCACATATCAAGCCACTCTCCATACACCTACTGTGAGTTTATTGATCTTTTCATCCATCCAGCCTTGACTCTACTGATTGGTTCACCTCCTCCTAGACTGACAGATGACATGAAAAGATGCCTACATTTGTCAAAAGTATACAGTATTGGGGATTGGTATCTCTACCAACACCACACCGTCATCAGAATATATGGGTGTGAATTACCCCCATTTAGACTACCCAAATTTGTGCCCATGAGGCTATTTGCCTTAGAATACTTCAGGCAGTTTGGCTATGTGGATATGTTCCACTTCTCAGGCAGAGGCAAGAAAGCACAGCTGAAAATCAAGAGCCAACTTGGCCATTTAGTCTACAATGAAAGGGATGAAGGGTGGAAGGAGGCAGATAGAATACTGGTGGGATTTGGTTTGAAGTACAGTTTTATATGGAAACCCTATGACCCCAACAACTTCATCACAATGAGGAGACTCAAATATAAACTGTCTGCTTACGGTCATTATAGCCTCCCCCAAATTGAAAAATATGCCAATCAAAGCAAGTGGAAAAGGGGAACTCTAGAAGAAAATGTGACTCAAGAAGAGCTTAATCAAAGAGCTCTGAACAATCAAAAGAAGATGGCTGACCTTGAATTTTATGCACAGGTCCCCTCACTGCCAAGCACACAAATTGGACCAGCAGCCTCCTCTTCAACTACTCCACATCAAACTACAAGAGTTGCTGGAAAAGTATCAGAAAAAGGAAAGGAAAAAGAAATGGAGGCAGAAAAAGAGATGGAGCAAGAGCAACAGTAGGAACAGCAGCAAAATCAAAGTCAGCAAGCACAAGAACAAGCAGAAGGGCTACAGCAAGGGCAACAAGAAGACATAGGACAGCAAGAGGAACAGCAGCAAGAAAAACAAGGACAAGAGCAACCTGCTCAGCAAAAAGAAACAGTGGATACTCCTCAGACCACTGAAAAAGTCATGCCTACAAGGCAAGACACTACATCTGATGCCTCGGTCCTCCAAACCCCTCAAAAGGAGGACACATTTGTCTTTAGGAAGAGGGAAAGAGAAACTCCCTTGACATCCTCTATAAATCAAGGAGAGAAAAGGCAAAGACTCAACGATTTTCCAGAAGAGGATATAGCCATCAGAGAAGCACTGGGCATGGGCCCACCAAGTCAAGAAATTTCAGCAAGTTCCTCCCAGCAGGAACTAGACAGGACAATGGGAGGGGAAGTCAGCTCCTCCAGCCAGCAGAAAGAGGAAAGAGTGAGCATAAAGCAGCAGTTCATAGACATTAAGAGGAGGAGTGACCCAATCAAAGTTCAATTATATAATCACCTACTTAACATGGCTCCTTCCAATCAGCAGAGACTCATGTCTGCTTTTGATGTAGGTGAGGGCAAACTGACATTGAGTCATTTTTTGCCTACGGCACTTAAGCCACAGTCATCTGCTGATTATCTCAGGACCAATTTAGAGGTCCTTGCCAAAGACATACACCCCATGGACAAAATTGAGTTGCATAAACAAACAGGGGAAATGGTGTATGCTTCATTGGCCGACAAGACCTTGGACAACTACAAGTTAACAAGCAGTCTGAATGCTACAGCTTCCCAGTTGGAGCTAGAGAGAGCCTCTTCTCAGGCCAAAGACAACAGGATCAAAACCCTGGAAGAAATCATCATAGAAATTGGGCACAATCCCAATGATATCAAAGGGATACAAGAGATCTTAAAAATCAGAGATGCTGATATGGCTGCACTAAGGAAGAAGGTTAAACTTCCAGCCACTATCCATCCACAGACCGATGAAGTGGCAAAACAAAGGTATGAGCAGGATTCCACTGCTCTATTAATTTCTGTTTACAAAGAACTTATAAAGGCACAAGAAAAATTGGGGCAATACGAGGCCACACAAGCACCTCTGAAAGGATCATCAACACAAGCGCAAGAGGGGCAAACATCTCAGCCCCCTCCACAGGTCATTAATCTTGAGGAGACTGCTCCTACTACTGCACCTCCACCTCAGCAGGCTGAACAACCAGCCACATCTACTTCAGCAGCACCCACCAGCACAGATCAGAGCTTAGACATGCAAAAGCTAAAGAGCGAAATACAAGCTCTAGAAGCACAAATGATGCAGCTAAATGAAACTAAGGAGCAGCTGGCCAAGGTGAATGAAAGGCATGACAAAACAAAGAGAGAAGTAGGAGAGAAGGCCAAGGAAATCAAAGCTCTTAAAGACAAAATCAAGGAGCTTGAGAAAGAGCTAAAACTAGATAAAATCATAGCCGAAATCAGAGCAATGATATGGTCCAATATTGGTAAATCCATCAATAACCAATGGCCATACATTGAGACAATCCATGAGCAACTGGAGCTCATTCCAAAGGCGCAGAGGGAAATCAGAACATCAAGGGCCTTATTGGGGAACATGCCTGAAATTGCAACAAAAATGATCAATGTGCTCAATCATAAGACAAGTTCTCAGTTGACCATCATGGGAATCGCAAACAGAACTGATACTATCCAAATGATCAAGAGGGTTCTTACTCTTAGAAGTCTGGTGCAAACGTTAGACAGAAGAACCCAAGATATGCAAACTGAGGTAAACAGGTTCATTGAGAGGTTTCGGGTATTGGAAAGTAAAGGACTCCCCAGCTTGTTGAACAACGGAGGGAGATTATTCACCCATGAAGAATATGCCAAGAGAGTGAATGTTTTTGCCTCATCACAGGTAAATGAGAAGGCCAGCACCTCAGAAGACACAGGGCCTATCACAGGACAGATTTTCTATGGTAAGATAGAAAATCTACTTTTTATAATGAATGAAATGAATCATCTGTTTGATGTAGCTCCCAACTTTTTCAAGTATACAGAAGCCGAAGAAACAATGCAGGCCATCCTCAGGCATCAGCTCCCTACACAGGAATGGTGGACAGATGCCATCCAAAGAATTTTGTAAACATTAGGCCATGCATCAATTCCTGTTTCTTCTATAAATTTATATGGAAAGAACAGTCAGCAAAATCAGCAGGCATCATAAATTCAAAGCTGAGCCAACTCAGCAGATGAAGCAGCCAACAAAGCAAGAAAGACAAACGCAGCTGGCAAAGCCGAGAAACTCATTGCGCAGGCAAAAGTAAATGCGTACCTACATGATCGATACATAGTAATGTAACCGACTCAGTGACTCCTTAAAGTCAAAACAATCATCTGACAGACATAAAGGGCATTTACTCTGCATTTAACGTTGTAATAACTTCCGGCCTACTTTCTGAACACTACTAAAGATATTTTCTCTCTCTCAGATGACTCAATACCTGAGATATTTTGTATACAGAGTACTATATAGACCCCTCCGCATAATAGAGCAGGGGTTGTTGTTATTTTCCTTTTGGAACTCTCACTTGCTGTAAAAATTCTCAGAGAAATAATACAAAGGGAGAATGGAATTTCCAAAGCTTGGTGTATTTGATGCGTTGTGATGAATGGTGAACGTTGCAGGATTCCAGAGTGTTTCATAAAACAATAAGTTTTCTTAAATCTCTGTATTACATGTTTTCGAGTCTTTTGTTCTCTTTTGTTGTCTAAATATTTTACACTTAATAGCAAAGTAGAAGAATAGTTCCAGGATTTAATCACCGATTACCCTGAACTCAAACTGAGCTATTATCCATGTTTTCTTCAGATACAGTAACAGAAGTGTAATTCTTAGTTGCTGCACTTTAAAACTATATCTTTTACAGTGATAGATATTCCCATGGATTCAAGTTTGCCCCTGAGACATCCATCCATTTCTCATAACCAGTTTGGTGAAAATACTTAAATATTTAGTGAAAATCCTTGAATGCTTTCACTGCTTGTTTAGCCTGTTCATGTTATTAATCAAAAGTTTGTTCTATAAAGCACCCAAATGGCCCTGTAAGTTTCACCAGTTCATCTCAAAGTTTCTAGACACCTACAGCCATAGACTCCATTGCCCAATGATACTTGACTCTCTGAATAACACATCACAAGAGATCTGAAAGAAATTCTTCAACCAAAACATAAACAAAACCTGTGCTTAATAGCTAGCCTAAAACCCTATCATAAACAGTTACAAATCATAAAGAGAGAGCCCTCTCTGATCACGGTTTGGCTAGAAACAGTGATCAAAAGGTTGGTTAGTGGTTACCCCGGCCGTATTCCCTTGGGAGTCATAGGGAACAACCTGGGTGTTAACACATTCAACAATCTAGCACAAGCTTGTCTAACCTTAGAAAACCTAAAGCTCTGATACCACTTGATCTGTAATGAAGATCTTAGATTACTTTTAAGGTGTCGGCCGGATAAATCGTTCTTGCGGACAAGACCGATCTCCCTAGTATCTATTGATATCTAGCGACAAGCAAAACAAGCAAATTCTATCTTTCTCTAAATATTGCGATTTATAAATAAAAGCCAAGAGATGTTTCAGACCCTACCTCAAGTCCAATGCTAGTTTGTGGCAGCCACGCTCCGTCCATCCAAATGAGCTTCCTTTTAAAGAACCTACAAACACAAATAGGCACACATCAAATAACAACTGCATAGCCAATATAATAAACCATATTTATCATGATGATCAAGGAATTCATGAAATAAACCATAGAAGACAATTTATTGAGAAAAATGAATCTGATTGTATTAACTTTAAACAAAGAAGAACTTTACAACCTTGATGCCTTGATGTTGTACAAGCTCCTCCCAGGGTCCAACAAGAATCTCCTCTACTTTGACAAGCTTCACTCTCTTCCCAAAGAGATCAAAAGTTATGTAATCTCTCCTCTCAAGCTCAATTAGGAAGTCTAAATTCCAACAACATTTACCCTCAAAAATATTCAGATTTTAACCTCCTTAGTAACCAGCCCAATGCCTCATTTTATAGTGCAGAGGAAGGAAGTTACCAGGTCCACCTTCAAAGGGATAGAGTCCTCCTTCAAAGGGATAAGCTCCTCACATCAAGGGGTTAGCTCCTTTAGTTATGGGATGCATGAACCACCTAGGAGCAAACTTGCCACCTCAAGATTCCTTCTAGAAGCGTCCAGAATCAACCCACAGTGAGTTTTTAATAATAAACTTGCGCCTTTTTTACTTTTACAGGGGTCCGCACCCATTCCTTTAGAGACAGAGCGGGCAGGTCCTCAGGTAACATGACCAAGAGGTGCGGGACCGCAGGTAATTGTAAGATAAAGTGCGGAACCAGAGTTTTAGAGATTTGCAAGGACTTTCTCTCATTTTTAAGGCTTGACATGAAGAGCTGAGGTTTAAGACTTGCAAAGGAGGACAATATGAGTGGTGATAGACTCACACTGACTGCAAAAAGTCATGGTGACAATATTTTGTGTAACATAAGGTATTACAGACTCATGTGCATGGATTTTCCTACATTAGTTAGTGCAACGGATCAATAAGATTGCGAATAATATAGGCAATGAAGTAGTTAAAGAAACATAATAGACAAACACACATAACACAACAAATTTAATATGGAGTTCACCCAAAACTCCTGGGCTATGTCTCCTGGTCCAGCCTTCAAAGGTGACCTCTCTATTATGTCTTCAAGAGCAGAGTTTAACAAAAGTGAGCTCAATTTGAGTCTCAACACACATATACAAAACAACATGAGTTTACTTGAATCTCTCAAGTCTCTCTGAGTACACAGACTCACTCTCTGTCTCTGTTTTCTCTTTGTCTCAGCACTGCTTGTCCCTGTCTTCTGTCAGTCTGTGGCTTTAAAGTCAATCGACGCTATCTGTTCGTTTCCCCTTCTCGGGATTTCTAGCTCACGGCCTTTGTCCGCTCGAATCCCCTTCTGAGCATTAGAAATCATGGCATAACGTCTTCAGGGAACGTGGCCACCTGTTCTGCAATGGAAGGGACCATCGGACCTTTGAAATCCCCAAAAATAGTGTTTTCTATTTACACAGGGAAATACACTAAAAACTGTGAAAATCCACCAATCTGTCATTTATCGGATTTGAAATATTATAAATTCCACCTTATAATTCCTATCAGGGCCGCCTTTATATCGTTTATCGCATCTACATCATTTATCTGAGAGATCTTGATCCAACGGTTGAGGTTCATTTCGAACGGCTCATGCGTATGGGGGTTAACCATTCGAAAAGGGTGGTTTTCCCTCTCCGGCGCCTAGCCACGTGGCAGCTAGTGTATAGGTTCGGGTGGAGCCCGGCCAAAACCACTTACCACCTACGGCCCGCCCGAAATCCTGCTTGTTTTGTGGTTTCCCTTTGTATTTGAAAAATGCATTAAAACATTGAAAATCCTGCAAAATGGCTCATATTGGACTTGAAATAATAAACAACTGCATTAATAAACCCTTTCGGGTCCGGTTTCATTACATCGGCGCATTTCCTTTGTATTTCATTCATTTTAGCGGAAATGTGAATACACAGGAAAATGTTGTTTTCCGGATCTCAAAATATATAAAATATCATCTGTAACCTTATCGGGTCCGGCTATCGCAAGTCGCATTTGTTATCGGCCCCGCTCCTTTGTAATGCTCTAACGCGATATTGCGATGCGATATATATCGCAATCGCACATCGCATAGTCCCCGGGCCGTTGTAAGCGCTCCCTTGTAATATGCCGATGTGATATGGTGGGTTAACCTGGGCCATCGATCTTCGCACTTGATCGACGGTCCTCGTTGACCCCGCTGATCGCTATCAAAACATTTATATGGTTGCCTCTGATAGCCTCCTCCTGCCTTCGCCGATTGCGACATGCAGATCGGATCTGGACAGTTGATCAGCCAGATCCAACAGCTCCTGTGCGTCATTCCTTTGACCTCCAATAGGCCTTATTTCACTATTTTCTTTATGTTTTTGCCTCCCGATAGTGTAATCCACCCTTTTAAAAGGTTCTTCTTTTGTGATAGTTTTGAATGTTTAGAAGACTTTGAAGACTTAGAGGGTGTTTTGGATCCATTTTGAATCATGCAAAGGTTAACATAATGCAATTATCTATTCCCAAGAAAATCAATGCTAAATGGGACAAAATACATGCACATATTATTCAGTTGAACAAGACTCGTGTTTAGGAAATTGGTGCACTCAGAGATGCCATCATCTTCTTATCATCTGAAGGATGAGTCCACCAATGTATCAACATAGTGATTATGGACATTCTGGAAGCATACAAAGTTTTGTTGAGCAGACACTGATCTCGTAAGCTACAAGGATACTTGGTCACAAATGAGTCACACCTATGGCTTCTGTATAAGGGCATAAATAATCAGATGCGGGTAGAATCAGAGAGATATATGAAACACACTATCACTCCCTTTGACAGACATAATGAATTGATGCCTTTCACATAATTACTTTTCAGCAATTGCTTCCTTGAAACTCAATTGGGGTGTTATCTTGAACAACCATCCCCAGTTCCACCAGATACACAGTTGGATCTTCTTCATTGTCCAACTGGTGATAATGAACTTTGTACAATTAGTAGTAGTTGTAGTAGTACTAGTGTAGTTCCCAATCCCTGTACATATGATATTTGGACTTTGTACTTCGATTTTCCAAAACATAGGAGGGCTCTAGAGCTCATTGCATTTTAATAGACCCACTGTAGAGAAAGCATTTGATCCCTAGCTACACTGAATTTGAGTGCACGAACAACATTGCAGAGTATGAAGCACTCATCTTGGGCTTACAAAAGGCCATTGACCTCAATGTTGCCATCCTGAAAGTGGTACGCAACTAATAAATTGTGGTGTGACAGGTACATAACACCATACACTATATGTCACCTCATTTTTAGAGGTTATCAATAAGAGGTATGGCGTCTTATTTCACATTTCCAAGTTTCAATATTATTTATGTTCCAAGAATGTGTAACGCAGTTGCAGATGCATTAGAAAATGTTGTTTTTAGGTTGTCACCATTAAGGGATAGTTTCTCTGTTGAAATTCCTTATAAGCGTTTCGTCCCTGACAATATCACTAATTTACTCATTTTTTATGATGACCAACAAATAATGTGCTTCATGCCGAACGTTGATGTATTTAAAGACACATTGATCAATGAGGACGAGCACAAAAAAACATTGCAGAATGAAACTAGTGAAAGCAAAGGAAACCTCATCCCCAAGGGTGTGGTATCATTGGAAAAGTTGTATGACCTGCAGAATTTCTTCCGAGAACCTGTCAATGCTAAGACCCATAGTTCCACAATTTCGCATGAGAATATTAACATGGGATAGGATAAGGATCTAAAATATGTCAATATTAGTACTTATTTTACACCACAAGAGTGGTGAGCCTTTATCTGCTTATTCAAGCAATATCATGATGTCTTAGCGTGGATGTACAATGAACTCAAGACATATGACACATGAATCATCCACCATGTGATACCGATCAAAGAAAGGGCCAAGTCATTCCAACAAAAGCTAAGGAAAGTAAATCCAATGCTTGAGCCTCTTATTTAGAAAGAGTTGAGAAATTTTTTGGATGCCCAGATCATATACAGAGTGCGACACTCAATGTGTGTGTCAAATTTGTTCTCAGTAAGGAAGACATGTGGGGAAATATTTGTGTGTGTAGATTTCCAAAATCTCAACCATGCCTTAGACAAAGACAACTACCCCGTGCCTTCCATGGAAGAAATATTGCAAACAATATCAGGATCTGAAATGTTTTCTTGGTTAGATGGTTATTCTGGATACAACCAGGTTCTGGTTGCAGAGCCTGACAGACTTAAAACCACATTCCAAATGAAGTGGGGCATGTTCGCATTCAGACAAATTTCATTTGGGCCTATCAACGCTAGTGCAAAATTCAAACATGCTATGGACATAGATTTCCGTGGACTCATTGGGCGAAGCATAGTGGTTTATCTTGATGATTTAATAATGTTCTCCAAAAATAGGTCAGACCACATATGCCACTTGAAGAGTATTTTTTGGCAATGTCAAAAGTATGGGATATCCTTAAATCCAAAGAAAATTATCTTCGCAGTGTCTAAGGGTAATATCTTGGGCCACATCATTGTTAAGAGTGGGATTAAGGTAGACCTGGACAGGGTCAAGACAATCACGTAGATTCCCTTCCTAGTGAATAAGAAAGCCATCCAGTCTTTCTTGGGGAAAATGAATTTCCTCCACAAGTTCATCTCTGACTATGCCCATATTGTCAAACCAATATAGGAGATGGTGAAGAAGGATGCAATCTAAAAATGGTATAAAAGGGAAAAGGACATGTTTTCCTATATTAAGTAGGCTATAGCAGAAGCACCACTTGCATTATATAGCCCAAACTTCAATAAAGATTTCTTCCTCTACACTTTCGCTTCTAACACTTCTCTTGTTGTTGCACTCACTTAGAAGGATGAACTGAACAATGAGCGGCCTATCTCCTTCATGAGTGCAAGTATGCAAGGACCAAATCTTAACTACCCCGTTGTGGACAAACATGCTTATGTAGTATACAAGGCGGTAAATAATTTTCGACCCTATCTATTGAAAAATCATTGTGCTATCTTTGTCTTGCACCCAGCAGATAATCATTGCTTGTTCAATAAGAGTTGGGTGAAAGGAGAGTGAAATGGATGACCAGGTTTCAAGTGTATGATCTAGAAATAAATCCAGTTCACAAAATCAAGGGCCATGGTCTTTATCGACTAGAAGCAAAAGTAGTAAATGTAAAGGAGGAAGAAGAATAGCTTTTAGGATGGGAGCAAGAAATTGAGATGTACAACATTGAGTGAGCCTCCCCCACTACAAGCACAAACTCTTGGTACATGGATGTGCACCAATACCTTGAGCATGACATAGTGCCCTCCCACTTTTCTACATGACAGAAGAGGGCACTTAGGCTTAAATCATTATCTTATCAGTTGGTGCATGGGGTGTTGTTCAGAAAGCACCACAACAAAGTACTGCTCAGGTGTTTGGAGGCACATGATTCAGAAAAGTTATTATGTGATCTCCACAATGAACTAGCCAAGGGACACTTCGCATGAAACACCATAGTGCATAAGATTATGCAGGCTAAATTTTACTGGCCTACATTATTCAAAGATTCTCATGCTTATGCTTGCAAGTGTCCGGTCTATCAAAGGTGTGCCAACAAAAACAAGAAGGCACCCGCCCCACTGCATCCCATTGAGTGGAAGAACCTTTTCAACAGTGGGGGTTGGACATTATTGGGGAATTTTTCTTGCACTCACCGAAGAAGCACTACTACATCCTAACTGCCACAGACTACTTCACGTGGTGGACAAAAGAAGTTTCACTCAAATAGGTGAATGATTAGGAAGTCATCAACTTTTTGCAGTAGAACATCATTTTCAAGTTCGAAATTCCTACTTCACTTGTTTTCGACAATGCAACATACTTCTCATCATTAAAAATTTATGATTTTGCATTGGAAAATGGTATCATATTGAAACATTCAGCTAATTATTATCCGCAAGGGGTTGAATCCATGAATAAGAACTTGATTTGCATTATCAAAAATGACATATTCTCTAAGCAGTGAAACTAGCACTCTACTTTAGTAAATGCCTTATAGGCTGACTGAGTCACACCAAAACCTTCCCTGAACACCTCCCCTTACTTCCTCATGTAAGGAAAAGAATCCATCCTCCCACCCAACCTCTACTTTCCTACTCTCCAACTCTCAGAAGAATGCCCAGGAAAGCCATGTTTAGTTTAGTGTAGGATGGACACCCTTCATAAGCTACAGGAAGAAAGGTTGAAAGCAAAAGAAAAAATTTCACTTCATCAGAATCATATCAAGAGGTGGTTCGACAAGAAGTCTGTAGGAAAAAAAATTCAATGTGGGTGACTTAGTCTTAAAGTGGGATAAATCTCACGAGGACAAAGGAAAACACACTAAGTTTCAATCCCTATGGATTGGGCTATTCACGGTGCACAAAAATCTTAGCCAGCACATGTATCGTCTTCAATCACTTGACGGGAAGATTTACTCTCTCCCTGTCAATGGACAAGACTTGAAACAATATTTTCAATAAAAATCCGGGGGTGTGCCCTACACTGTGACATAGTCTTCTCTTTTTTTGTTCGTTTTTTGTTTGAGTTTTCTTTTGGACTTTGTTATGTGAATAAGTTTTGTGCATGAATATATTGTGGCTTCTAAATATGTGTGTGGGTGAAATATAAAGCGTCTTGTGAGACTTCAACATTTTGCTAACCTTTTGTCCATCTTCCTTGTGTTGGTTACATCTTTTGTCCGATGAAGTTCCGATAGAAAATACGATCCATCCGTAAGGAGAGTTTTGGTCCAACCATGAACCCACGTCTAGTCTGGAAACCTCATGCGTATACTCAGTTTTTTGTTTTGGTGTCTTCAATATTATCCAACTAGTAGAGACAGAGAAGGGGAAAAACCTAAATGAGCAAACCTAAATCAAAGGTCTTTATATGCTTCTCTGAAGGAACAACCTCTTCTGCTCTTAATAAGTCGGGATCCCTCTTCCACCCCAAAATAAATAAGTTCCAATGCACAGTTCTCTTTAAATAAATAAATAAAGACGAAAGAATAGAAAGGCTCCCTCCATAGAGAGGTGAATCGATCAACTCTGCCCGGGTATTGTCTAGGCATGCTGGTAGCGAAGCAACACCAAAGATGAAAAATTATGCTCTGAAAATGTTAAGATCATGAGTTACACTACCCTTTCCAACTCGAAACATTGTGATTATGTTGAATCTTATGTTGTGTTCAACTCAGAAGGTATATAGGGGACCATGTATGTTCGTTGGGTAATTGGGAAGGCCAAAGTAATCTGCATGATGAATCAATACTCGCTGAAGAACCTGTTAGACTCCGTCTCAACATGAGATTGATTCTTCTTCAAAACAGGGTTTTGAAGAAGAAATCATTTAATGTATTGATTTAAATTATGTAATTTATCTTCAGCTCTTCAAAAGACAGCAGCAAACTTCAAAGCTCCTAGCCCTGCACAAGCACAATTTGAAACATTATCAGCAACCAAAGTCTGGCAATTTATTCCTGTATATCATGCTGCCCTTCTTGTTGTTATCTTCTCTTGGAGGCCTCCATTGAATCCAGTTCAGCTTCTCACAGTGCTGCAAAGGCCTTTGTTTTGAAGCGCCTTGCTTACACTTTGCTTTGAGAAATAACGAAAGTATTGTTTCTGGTGGTTCTTCATCCTATCAAGATGAGATCTTAGATACCATGGTCAACATAATATATTTGAGTTTGTTGGAAACCACAGCAAAGAGCAGTTTGTCTTGTCCATTGATGAACCAAGCAAGGAGGTGATTATCTGGGATACTCTCACGGGTGACATAGTTGCTCACTGGCCTTCTAATCATAGTGGTGTACCACGTTGGTTAGAACATTCCCCAACTGAAAAAGCTTTTGTCACATGAGGAGCGGATCGATCGGTGCGCTACTGGAGGAAAAGAAAGAGAAAATGAATATGATGCAGCTTGACTTCGACAATAACGAGATGAAACTCTCTCAAGCTAACTTGTTAATGAAGAATATTGCCGACCTTACAGCAGCAGCAGTGACAGCGAAGATCAGGATGAGAGTGATTCTATGTTTGAAGACCACGCTCAGATAATATGGACAAATCCATCGGGGCAGACGAGCACAGTAGTCAATGTTGATTTTCTGCAAATGAATGCAACAATGGAGCTGATGCCCAGTTTGTTTAAGGATCTGTGGTGATGGTATATTTAAGCTATGCCTTTGTCTAGTGGCTTTCTAATCTTTTGCGGAACAGTCGGTCTGACTTGTCCAGCCTATGACCTTGAAAAATTAGCACATTCGTCGCACACGCTCTGTTTGGGGCATTCTGCCAGTTATAAACGACGTGTTTTGCATTCATGGAAAGCAAACAGCGGTTGGATTACAATACATGAAAAATGTGGAAAGCAGGCTCATCTGAGGCTTCAGGTTCGACTGTATTGAAGATTATTTTCTGCTAGTGACATCTTCTGGCTTTCACAATATATATATGTTATCTTGTAAGTTCTTTCTGTGGATGGAATTGTTGTTTTGTGATCCGTTATACCTGGCATGCCATTGGATTTGTTCCATTTCAAGAACCAGATTATGTTCAGCAGTATGTTTCACTACAAAAGGATTCTATGTTAACAATAACATGTTTGCAAGGCTTGTATATGGTTTAGATTACAAGGGAAAATTCGTGCAAACAATACATGGATTCAGCCCTTAAGATTACTGCATTGGCAATAGTGCTAGTGGGCCAAAGGGGAGATATCTTCAACCAGTCTCAGAATGTCTCTACTTAGCAGATTCTTCCACAGGAGGTGTCCCGATGGCCTTCTTAAATTTGTTGATAGAGTTTATGTATTCGACTCATGTTTCTCAAATGAGGTTCTACCAGATGAGATATATCACATTTATTTGCGAGAAATTGTCACCGAGTTGCATGAACAGTATCCCGATTCTGCCTTTCTCGCATTTAATTTCAGAGAGGGAGAGAAGAGAAGTGAATTTGCGGAAATTGTGTGTGAATGTGATGTTACAGTTATGGATTACCCCAGACAGTATGAGAATTGCCCTCTTCTTCCGTTGTCTCTGATCCATCATTTTCTTCGTGCAAGTGATAAGTGGCTGTCAATGAGAAACCATCAGAACATTATACTTATGCATTGTGAAAAAGGAGGCTGGCCCTTACTAGCTTTTCTTCTTTCGTGCTTTCTCATTTACAGAAACCTTCAAACTGGTGAGCAAAGGATTCTCGACAGTGTTTACAGAGAGGCGCCAAAAGGTTATCTGCAGTTCTTGTCACCTCTAAATCCATTTCCTTCACAGTTGCGTTATCTTCAATATGCAAATTCAATTCGCCAAAGGGAAGATCAACCGTTTGCATATGAATTACAGATACATGAACGTGGCAGTGGTTGCAATATTTAAGGCAGAAAATCTGGACCGAGACCATTAATAGCATTGCAGTGACATGGTAGTGCTCATCATCCGGATTCTCTTGAGGAAGAAAACGCTGAAGAGGCATTCAACGTCATGATTTGGCTAAATAAATACTTAACTCAAAACAGAATTTTCCCATTTATTGTTAGATCGTATTTTTAATACGTGAATTGTTTTTGCCCCCAAAGCTCAACTGTAGCATCGCGTTTTAAAGACATCTGCCACAGCAGAAAAACAGTCAATTCGCCAACTTTTATCCTCGGTCAATGCTTCAAACAGGATTTGCGCTCCATATGTCAGCCATCAGAAGATTTTTAGGAATACGATGTTTTATTTTAGCATAGATGAAACAACCTTTTCTAATTTTTGTAATTGTAGTTAAAACAGCGCCCCTGTTTTGGGCAGCATTGGATTTATTCATTTGTAATGAGAATGGAGAGAGGTGAAGTTTTTTCTGAGCGCTGGGAGCTGCTGGAGAAGCAGAGAGCTTTTTATTGTACAGTTTTATGACAGAGAATTGAATGGAATTTCACAGCTCTGTTTGCTAAGATTCATGTGGTATGTTGATTTAGCATGAGTTTTTCCCTTTGACTCATATGTAAACTGTTTTGTTTCATTCACCTCATGATCATATCTATTTGAGCAAATGAAGTGATTAGGTAGGAATTCATAGTATTATATGCTCCTCCTATAAGTTTGTTCAATTCAATGTTTTCTTCTGTTTAAGGAGGATTCGAAGTATTATTTTCCCTCCTTAGCTCCTCACCGGTCTTGCCATCCCATTTGAAACCAGATTTGGTGTTAAATTGCATGCCTACCTTGCCTCAGTTGAATAACCTGTGTAGTCATTATATTTCTCTGTTTCAAGCTGTGATTTTGCCCATGCAGCCCAGAAAAGCCCCGTCATTCCATTAAAAAACCCCAAAAATCATTAAATCAAACCCCCTATCAATTTACTAGCCTAAAATCTTTATTCTTAATTGGTCAGCCTAATCATATTGAAAGATCTATCAAATCTGACCCGAGAGAGCCTTCTCATACCTCGTAGGGCTAGCTACGAGGTGAAATGGTTTGATGTAGCCTTGAAGGTTTACCTTCCTCAGCCTAGGGTGAAATCTCAAGCGCTAACAGAACCAAGGCCCTGCACAAAAGAAGTTAACCAAGACAGAGAAGTTGGAGTTCAACTAGAGTGTCACCAAGTGTTGTAATCAATTTCATAGCCTTCCTTGCTCTTTTATATTGTTGTTGCAAACACTAAAGCTCATTTCATGATATTTCTTGCAGTGCTTTGGTCCCTTTTGCATGTTGGCTTACCTGACATCTTTTGGCATGTTTGGTTGTCATGCAATGTTTTCAAGCCTATTCTGATGGTTTCGAAGATCAGTGTTTTTGTGTATTATTTTTCCTAACCATGTAAACATTTTTTGCATCCACACACAAAGTCTTGAGCATTGTTGTCGTCCTAAAACCTATCTCAAGTGTCACACTTGTCATATCTTTTCGTGAGGGAGTCACATGGAGGGAAATGCTTTGTTCATTTGTTTTGATGATCTATGTTGTCATTTCGTCAAAGTATAATAAGTATGTGATCACATTCAAGGTTCACCAAAGTTCACCACCTATCCCACACTTGTAATTTTCAGAAAATCTTCCCAACCTAGTAACTTAGCCTCATTGGGCCCCAACTGAACTGCGCATTGCACAACCTCAGCCCTCTAATATGTGACCTTGTTGCTTGGAATTTCACAATGTGTAGTCCCTCTCCCCTAGGGCTGCTTCTCTTTGCAATTCCTGTGCCCATCTCCCGACCTTGACCCCCACAATTGTACAGTTATGTCCCACAGCCTGGTCTGAACGGCGCACTTTGAATCTTCAACCCTCAATCTCTTCTCTTCACTCCTAGAAATGTGCAATGAACATAATCCCAGCCCCCCTTAACATCCAAAAATACACAGTTGGCTTTTCCAATGTCCTTTCCCTCATCTTGACCCCACTGCCTCCAAAAACTGTGTAGTCTTATCCTTTAGGCCTCCCTAATCTACGCACTGTGTAGACTCAGAGCTCAAGCTCTCCACTTGACTACTAGAATTGTGCAATGCTTATTCATTGAGCCCCTCTCCCAAGCTTGTCACTTGTCTCGGGCTCAGTTGATGGATCAAAATGCATCATCTTAGACTAGGGGGTTTTCAGATTGATGTTGTCTCACCATGAATGAATTGCAAGAACAGGTACACTATCATGTCATGGCAGGATGATGGAGAAGGAGAAGAAGGAGGGAAGCATGCCTAAAGACTCTCCTGTAGTTTAACTCACAAGTGGATCAATTGAGAGAAAACGAAGGGACACAAGTTTACAACCACCATCCAAGACTAAAGATCATTGAAGATTCTACATCACCAAGCCATGCGAAGGTGAAGAGAAAACATATCCAAGGATTCATCCAACACTTAGCAACAAAAACGACTTGACATTGCCACATCATTAAGCAGTCCATGTCAACAATGTCATGTCATGTCATGAGTGGTCATATTCCACATCACTATTGTGTACCATGTATATTGTATTCAAATGTATTGTAAAGTAGAAGTCCAAAGGACACACATGGCATGTACAAATTCATGTAAGATGAAAAGTCATAGGAATTCAAATAGTCATGGGGGTATTCAAAGAGCCCCCCTTGGTTATATATACTCCCTCATTGTATGAGCAAGAGAATTTTCACCTTGGCTCCTCTCGCAAGGCATTAGAGAGATCAGCTAGTTCTTTGAGGAGAAAGGAGTGGCTCCAATGTCTCACTATTGGGGCTAGTGATGTACATTGTAAACATGTGTCTTGGAACTTTTACTTAATAACAGAAGCCTTTAAGGCCATCAAATTCTTTATGCATGGACTATGAATGTTTGTAAGACTATTCTGCAGATATTTGTATTTCATGTTTGCTTTCACATGTGCTAAGATAGTTGAACTATTTCGGTTATTTTAGTGTTTATCTTATTGAGAATGTGTTGTAATGGTTGTTCTTGTTGTCACATCTTTATGGACTACTCCATGGGATACTAGACAGATCATTCTCATTTATTGGTTGTAACGACCGTCGCATCCGTGGTGGACTATTCCGCTGGATGTTAGACGGATCTCTTTGGTTCATGTGTGTCTCTTCTTTGGTGGTACTATTACCTCTCACTTAGAGGCTCATTTTCTTCCCCTTTGCAGTAGAAGAACCTTGACATAGTTGCAACTTAACACTCACGAGGCACACCCCCTTGCTTTTCGAAGATACCTTTGCATCCCTCTCTCGTGCTGACAACTAGAACCAAGACAAATCTTTACAGATTTGGCAACCGAGCCTTTATACCGGATGGGACTCCTACACCAAATGTTGTGAGGTCTAATTGGGACTTCATACCAGGGAGATCCCCTGAATGCTGGCAGGTCCAACACCGTCAATAGGTTCACAAGAGCACTCCATGATTTCAATAAAATAAGCCGATTATTCCTTGCTTGACATAAAATGGATGAGATGAAGGAATTAAAGAGAAGGAATGTATAATTCGATGTTAGATACTTACTGGTTTATTAATCATTTCACATGTTTATTCTTCGGGGTTATGTCAAAATCAATATAAATCATGTAGTGATAAATCTATGAGGACTTTAACAATGAAAAATTGTGTATTAATATGTAATATTAAATTCTTGACATGAGAGGTAAACCCATATTTACAATATTTAGATTTTAGTTCTTGCAACACTATGTAAACTAAAAGGAGGTCTTATGTGCATGTGTAAAATGTTGATTACATCTTTTTAGGGACCATAAGAGAAACAAATGGACTTACATGGATGCAATAGAGGTTTTAATTTTTTCTTCATGGATAATGGAAGATTTTTTACTTTTCTTTTCAATGGTAATTATAAATAAAAGTTGAATTAATAAATATTTTATGGCTAAGAATTAAATGGTCAATAGTGTGATGGTGATTAAGAGGAATTTGTTTGACTTTCTAATAGACTTGGTGATGCATTTTTCTTTCTTATTTAGATTATGTAAAATAAATATCTATTTTTATGTATTTATAAGTGAATTATTTAAAGTATAGATGTTTTTATCATTGTAAACATGATGTATTAGCCAAGAGAAATACGAAAACATGAATTTTAGTGACTATCTCGTGATAAGTATGTGGAAAAATTAATATTTCTTAAGTTCTTCATCAAGAAATAATCAAATATATTATTTGTCAAAAATTTAAAGCTAGTATGGTATGATTTTTGTATTATTTAACTCATATTTATTATTAAAAAAGATAAATTTAAAGCATAATAGGAAATAAAGAACCAAATTAGCACCAAAATGTTATATCTTTATTACTAGAAAAAAGTTCACTTGCCTCTTTAAGGGAGAACTTCCAATATAGCAAATCCCAAACTACAAGTAACTTCAAAAGCCTTATTGTACATTTCTTCCTCCTCTTTAGAGAGAAAAATTTCTAATTTAAATTGGTAAGAGTTACTATAAATAGTAAATTTAAATTGCTTGAAACTCTCATGTTATGCAACTAACTCACAAAATAGAAGAAAAGATAGATCAACAACTTCAAAATCAGCCTCTTTGAGGGTGTAACCTCCTTTACATTACACAAATGAATAATTCTAGGATGGGATAATGAAAAAACCTCCTTTCTATATATAGGAGTCTCATGGGTCACAATATAATCAAAGCCGACATAACAATAATAATATAAGGGCACAACAATAACAATAGTGAACATCTATGAGGCACAATAATAACAATATGGGGACACCAGGGGCACAACAATAACAATAAGGGCTACAATGACAATAGTAATGGGGGAATCACTAGTATTATAGGGACCTAACATGCCCCTCTCCTTCAAAAAAGTGTTGTCCTCAACACTTGAGTAGTTATGGATGCTTCTATATAAAATTCTCATCCTCCCATGTGGAATCTTCAACAGTTAAGTTCTTCCACTTGATGAGATACTCTGAAATTGATCGGTTTCGTAGTTGTCAAGTTATTGTTTCTATGACTGCTTCAGATTCCAATATGATTTTTCCTCCCTCGTCGAGTTCTGTCAATATTGTTTGAACTAGGAGCTTGTCACCTATAACCTTCTTTAAGCATGAAACATGGAAAATTGGGTGCACTCAAGAGACTGCAAGAAACTCCAATTTGTATTCCATAGTACAAATCTTTTGCAACACCTTGTATGGACCATATTACTTCGGTGATAATTTATTATCCTTCTTAGCTTGTTTGAGGGACATTTGTTTATATGGTTGTAGCCATAGAAATACCCAGTCACCTACATCAAAACTTCTTTCGCTGCGACATTGATCTGTCTATTATTTCATTCTATTCTGCACCAAAGTGAGATTATCCTTTAAGAGTTGGAGAACTTGTTGTTGATGCTCGATGTGATCTTCCACTTCTTGAACCTTAGAATTTTCTCTTAATTATGATGTGATGGATGGTGGATGATATCCCTAAAGTGCTATAAATGGGGTCATTTTTGCTGCAGTATGGAAGGAACTGTTATACCACCATTCAGCCAGAGGAAACCATTTGACCCATTGAATTTGTTTATCAAATACAAAGAAACTAAGATATCCTTCCAAACATCTGTTTACTACCTAAGTTTTCCCATCAGATTGAGAATGATAAGATGAGCTATGAGCTAGCTGAGTACCCAGACAAGAAAATAATTCTATCCAAAAATTTCCAATGAAAATGGGATCTCTGTCACTTACAATAATCTTTGGGTTTCCATGTAGCTTTTGAATTGTTCCCATAAATGCATTAGCAACTATATTGGCTTTAAATGGATGAGATAATGCACACAAGTTTTCATACTTGGTTAGTCTGCCAAAATCCATTGAAACCTCCTCCCAACGTTGACTTGGAATGCATAAAGGTTGTAATAGACTTGGGTTCTTAATTGTTTCAACTTTATTTTGGTTGGCAAACCAAACATTCCGCCACAAAATTTTGAATATCATATTTAAGGCCATCCCAAAAAATTCCTTCTTAACCCTGTAGTAAGTTTTTAAAAATACTGAGTGCCGTCCTAAGGGAGAGGTGTGCAATTCCATAAGAAACTTTTGTTTGAGTTGGGAATTCTTACAGAGGTATAAGCGATATTTGTACCATAACGAATCATTTTTCTAGCTAAATTTATCAAATGTATAGGGATCTTGTTGTAACATTTGAATGAGTTCCCACACTTCTTCGTCATTCTTCCATCTGTCCCTTGCGTCATTTATCCAATCTGGTTGGATAATAGAAATGGCACAAAGCAATGCTTCCACATCCTCATCCTTTCTTGAGAGTGCATCTGTAAAAACATTTTTCTTCCATTTTTTGTAGATGATTTCAAAGTCATAACCCAACATCTTTGTGACCCATTTTTTCTGCTCTTCTGAAGATAATATTTGTTCTAAAAAGTATTTAAGACTATCATGATCAGTTTTTACCTTGAAGTGTCTTCCCATTAGGTAGGGTCGCCATTTCTTAAGTGCATGTAGTATTGCCAACATTTCCTTCTCATAAATAGCTTTGTGTAAATAATTTACTTTGATTGGATGACTTTCGAAAGTAGTGGGTCTTTCTTCTTGCATTAAAACAACATCAATTCCATTTCCTAAGGCATCACATTCCACAATAAAGGTTTTTGTGAAGTCCGACGCAGCTAAGACCGATGCTTGGCACATTGCCTCTTTAAGATGTTCAACAACCTTCGTTGCTTCTGGAGTCCATGAAAATGCATCTTTCTTCAATAATGTTGTTAGAGGTGCTTCTATTCTCCCAAAATTCTTAACAAACTTGCGATAATACCCTGTCAACCCGAGAAATCCTCGCAGATGTTTTATCGATGTGGGGATTTTCCATTCCTTAATGGCTTTAATTTTGCTAGGGTCTACCTTAACACCTTCATGAGATACAATATGACCTAGATATTCCACCTCTCGTACTCCAAAGAAACATTTGGAGCTTTTTGCATATAATTGTTTCTCCTCCAATAGTTTGAGCACCCTGTCAACACGTTGAACGTGATCCTTCCAAGACTTGTTATAGATTAGTATATCATCAAAAAATACTAACACAAATTTTCTAAGGAAGGGTTTGAAAATGGAATTCATTAAACCTTGAAATGTAGAAGGTGCATTGGTAAGGCCAAAAGGCATGACCAAAAATTCATAATGAACCTCATGAGTTCTAATTATTTTTTTCAGAATGTCTTCAGTCTTCATTCTGATTTGATGATATCCTGAATGAAGATCCAACTTGGTGAAGTAAATTGATCCATGCAATTCATCCAATAATTCATCAATGATAGGAATGGAAAATTTATCTTTAATAGTGAGCTTGTTGAGCTCCCAATAATCCAGACACATGCACCATGATCCATCCTTATTGTGCACCAATATTACTGGAGCAGAGAAATAACTTTGACTAGGTCAAATTATACTAGCCTCTATCATTTCTGCAACCATATGTTCAATTTCACTCTTTTGGGCATAGGGATATCTGTAAGGCCTGATATTTGGAGGAACACTTCCTGGAATCAAATGAATAGTATGATCATGATCACGAATAGGTGGGAATCCTTTGGGAGTCTCAAATACCTTGGAATGATTGTCCAAGCCTTTTTTGAGATCTGGAGAAGATGATTTCGATGTGGGAACCTCTAGCGAACATAATTGTGCAATTACACCTCGTTGTTCTTTATTTAGAATCTTTGTCATGATGTTAGAGTTGATTATATTTCTTGGTTTCCCTGCAATACCCCTTAATTCAACTTCCTTTCCTTCCGAAAAAAATTTCAAGAAAAGTTCCTGAAAATTAAAATCTATCATACCCAAAGATTGTAGCCATTAGACTCCTAGTACAACATCAACACCACCCATTGGAATGGAAATCATTGGGTTATTCAATACATATTCTCCCATGTATAGCTTGATATTATGGAACTTTCCAGAGAAATTTATGGTTCCTTCATTTGCAACCATCACTTGACACTCTAGTGCTAGATATAGGAAGCAATTCAATTCCTTCGTTATCTTACAATGAATAAAATTATGGGTATTTCCAAAATCAATCAACACTATTACCTTTTTCTTCTTGATATGTCCTTCTATCTTGAGAGTTTGAGTGGTAATTCCTGCCAATGCATTACAAGATATGGTCGGATTCATTTCTTCTTTCTCTAGGGTTTGTTCCTGGTGTATATCCTCTTCTTTTTACATTTCTTGTTCTTTTTCTTCCTCCTCTTCACAATCTATGTAAAATAATTTCTTCTCAGCACACTTATGACCTTTAGTGTATTTGCTATCACAATTGTAACAAATCCCTTTTTCTCTTTTTTCTTCCAATTTTTGTGGTGTCAACCTTGTAGGTTGTGGAAGGCTAGGGGCAACAACACTTCCATCTTTATAGTTGTGAGTGGTAGGCTTCCTTGTTTCCATAATTTTTCTTTCAATTTTTCTTGCCAACCTGAATGCCTTCTCCAATGAATCAGTTTCCCAAAGGTGAACCTCATGTTGGATGTTATCCTTTAAAGTCCCTATGAACACATCAATCCTATGCTCCTCTGGAATATATTTTACCCTTATATTCAATTTTTGGAATTCCTCAATGTGATCCATCACTGAACCATTTTGTTTGAGATTTATCAATTGGCTAAAAAAGGTGTTTTTTTTTGTATCCTCATAATGTGTTATCATTTCTTTTATAAATATTTCCCAAGTGACAATTTGTTTACGAGAGCAAAGTCATCGATACCATACAAACTGATTTGGTTCCAAATATAAAGTTGCAATGCATACTTTTTGTGTGTTTTTCACATTAAGGATATCGAAATATGCTCCATCTGTAGTATCCATGTTACAGGATCCTTGCCATCAAACTTCTCCATATCGATCTTTGGAACATGGTGGATCTTCAATCCAATGTTAGAGTCTATGAAATCATGATTAACATTTCTTTTGTTCTCATCATGAGTTTCCTTTACTACCCTTTCACCCTTAGTAAGCATTTCTTGTAGCAACTTTGTCAAATCTATCTAGAAATCTTCCATGTTGTCTTTAAGTTTTGCTTCTATACCATCCATCTTAGCTTCCATACCATCCATCTTAGCTTCCACGCCATTCTTTAAACCATCCATCTTAGCTTTTGTTACTTTTTGTGAGAGTGAGAGTTGTTCCACTTTGTCTCGTAATTTTGATATATCATGTTGCATTCCTTCCTCTTCTTCATGATTCATGGTAGATATTTCAGGTTTCTTACTAGGTGTTTCCATTTTCTTTCTCCGGGGAATCAATTAATGATAATTATGTCTCAATATGCCCTTTGAATCACTTCAAACTAATTTTTTAAACCAAACTTATGCAATTAAAAAAAAAAAAACTACACACATTTTTTCGCTTTGTAGGAGCTCGATATTGAATCTATTGTATCTCTATAATTTCAGATCTCCAAGGTTTGAAATTGCGTCATGTGGTAGCCCTATGAGTCCTCTTTCTAACACCACCAGTCTTATCAATATTTGATTCTTCAAGAAATCGTTATGTCAAATCTCCCATGATGACCTAATTATAGATTGGTTCAATAGAGAGGACTTGTACGACCTGCCATGTGTCACTGTTTCGACCTTCGGACCTAAAAATGATAGAAATAAATCTACAATCCATCCAATTTCTATAAATTCTTATGATATTTCAATCTTATGCTCAAAGAGAAAGTTATGATGAGTTTTCCAAGGTCACCTGTTGGGGATGTAATTCGGGAGCTTGCAAAAACTCTAAATTCCTTGGATCATATCTTTGAAAATATAGAGAGAACAGATCTGAAATTCGGACCCGAGATTCATCAAGATTTCCTCTCAAATGGGTTTTAATTTCAGCTTTTGAAACATCGTATAAAAAAATTATAGTGAAAATTCCACGATGACCTGTTTAGAGCAGCAAAACCCTAGAATCCAAACCTCTGATACCAAATGTTATGCAACTAGCTCACAAAATAGAAGAAAAGGTAGATCAACAACTTCAAAATCAGCCCCTTCAAGGGGGAAACCTCCTTTACATTACACAAATGAATAATTCTTGGATGGGATAATGACAAAACCTCCTTTCTATATATAGGAGTATAAGGAGTCACAATATAATCAAATTTGACATAACAATAATAATATAAGGGCACAACGATAACAATAGTGGGCTTCTATGGGGCACAATAATAACAATATGGGACAATAGGGGCACAACAATAAAAATAAGGGCTACAATGAGAATATTAATGGGGGAATCACCAGTATTATAGGGACCTAACATCTCATGACTTTAGTGAGAAATTAAATTTTATTAAAATAGAATTTTTTTAAGTTATATTAAATCTAAATTAATTATAACAAATTTTGACTTAAGTTTTTTAAATTTAACAATAGATTGAATTTTATAAACCAGTATAGATCCATCTTAACAACGGATCTACCAAGAGCCGAGAGAGATCAAATCTCATTATATAAAAATATCTTTTTAGAATGCAAAACTTGAAAAAAGATGTACATGTCAAAAGATTTAATCTTTTTTAGTGCTTCATAAATCTGTGATTAAGATGGATTTATAGTGGCTTTCTATATATATATATATATATATATATATATATATATATATATATATATATATATATATATATATATACCATGTGTAATTTTTCATTGTTTAAATTGTATTTTTGAATAATTTATTATTAATAATATTTTATATTAAAAATTGAATGAGTTACACATTTTCGTCTTATTAAGAACTAACTAAAATATTTTACCTTTAATTATTTTTTCCTTATGAGTATTGAAATATATTACTAATTAGGTTAGAATGAATATGTATGAACTATCTAAGAAATGGAATAATATTTATGGTAATTTTACAATTGTAGTTTCAAACATATTAAACTTTGTAATTTATAAAAACATCTTTGCATTTTTTTTAAAGTAAGTTGTTTTCCATGTAATTTCATATATAAAATTTTGATATAAGTTCACCAATACATAATCTATAATAAATATCATTTCACAAAAATAAACATCATGATGATAACCATCTAACAAACATAAACAACATCTAAAATACACATTCAAATTCACTAACATCATCTAATTATATACACCTATAGCACATATAAATGTCATTTCCTAGCACATAAATCTAATAATCTAATAGGGCATCATCATTATGATCACATCTAACAAAACACAAGCATTGTAATCTAACATTATCACCACGCACATCCTCAAATATACATCTCATGTCCAATAACTTCTATCACATACAAATCTATCTGCAAGCACATTAAATGGATATATCTAACATGACAACAATATACACATCAACACCAACACATAAATTAAGTACATCAACATGAAAAAAAAAATGATATATATATATATATACACACACACACACATAAACAAGTCAGATATATAATACAACAGTAGTAGTGGTAGTCAGGTCTGTAGCCGAAGACAATGGATGGCCAATTGTCTCACAGTCGAAGTATCAGGTGGAGGAGAAGGTGGTTTGTGTGATGTCTGAGGAGAAACATGAGGAAGTGGGTGATCGTGAGGTGAATGATGAGGAGGTGGATTATTACCGTAAGGATCACGACACCTTGATCATGATTCGATGGGGTAGTATGTCTGGGTGAAGACATTGTATTTGAAGGATCACCAGTTGGATCACCACCCTTATCACTAGAAGGATCATCACCCTTATGATCGCGATATTATGTGGCAGTACTGGATGAAGACTCATGTGTATATGTTGCATGCTCATCCCTCCTCACTACCAGTAGCCTGATAGCTCTGATAATATGACGTGTAAGACTCATCATATCGCATGGACAGTCCTTCAAAAGCTCTAGGAGCCTAGGATATTCCCTAATGTCTTGAGCCATCATGGGGCGGACTCCCATCTCAACCAAAAATCTAGAGAGTCGTTTACAATACTCCATCCTGAATTTGACACTAGCCCTATGTGCTCGTATGCCTGCACCCATATGCATCTAAGGATGTGCGTCACCCTCCACAGCCTCGGCCATCTCCACATCTCCCTCCAATGAGGGAGGAGGCGTGTCCCCGACAAAATTGTTAATATCTACAAAATATATAGTCACAACAATAATTAGACAATTTCATTAAAAAAATTAATTAAATAATTTAAAGAACATGCTAGAATAGATTTTATTTTAATTAATTAAGATAATAAAATGAAACTAGATTAATTTAAATAAAATACTAATACTACCTCTATCATCTGCAGGCTCATCCAGTGTGAAGAGGATGTTGGGACACTATCGCCAATCCATCCTTGTGTAAGGAAACAACACCAAGACAAACATGTGTTCAGCCTAGTGCCTCGGTGGAAATCCTAGCTGGATACTCTGGTAGGCTCCTCTTGGGCATCATTTCGCCCCACATACCCATTCGCACCTCAGTCATCATCCTAGGAAGGCGACGGTCAAAAGTAGGCCTCGTCTCTGGAAACCCATCAAAAAATAAACAAAAATTATCTGATGCAAATGGGAAGTTCACCCTCCCATGTATCATAGCATGACATCTATTTAAATCCATACAAAATTTCCGCAAAAAAATGGCAGACCATCTAATTAATCGTGGCCTCTTTACCAAAGAATCGACATTTTTTTTCCAAAGGAAAAATTGAACTTTTTATTAAGGGAATAAAAGTTACATATTAGATGCAATAAAGCATTCATGAACCAAACTGTGAAGCCACAATATCGTAGAGAGTGAAGACACATCATACTGAGGACAGGGAAAAAATCACTTATCAATACTAGTAACCAAAAAAATCCATAGGCAGAGTCCATAAACCCGGGTCTCTATGAACAATCAGAGAAAACAACTCGTCAATCAATAGATAACAGTGGCAGTTCTGAGTTTTCACTAATTACTAGTAGCTGAAAGCAAAAACTATAGTTAAATCCATAAATAAAAACAAATATGAAAAGCACCAATGAAGTCCAGTACAACCCCAAAACCATATGATGTAGAAAAAATTGTGCAAATACAACATGACCAAGCCATTAAAAGTAAGGAGGGTGATCCGACTCGGTAACCCACCCAAAATCAAAATCATCTATGTGCCAGATGTCCAGAGCCTGTTGTAAAACTTTCTTAGAAAGGAGATCTTCTTCTACATTCCTTTCCCTGTAAATATGACATACAGAGAAATCAACAAAACCAGATTTTATAAAAGAAAGTTATTCTAAAATCGGAACCAAAGTAAGATTTTGATAATGCTGCACATTGTTAGTCCAATTTATCACATTCAAAGAGTCACCAAAAATCTAATTTGAGTCAATCTCTAGCTATCTTAACCAACATAAAAGGATTTTCAGGGTTTTTAATTCTATGAAGTTGTTTGAACCTGTACCGATACCCACTGACGCTTTTAGATATCAATGATCATTTAAATGGATGATAATACTTGCCCCATGTCGATCTTGAGCATCAGAAGCACCATCAAAGTATGCCCAAGGGACATCAGGTCTGATATGTTCTTCTTGTATATTCCGAAAAGACAAAGAGGGGGTGTTTTGAGGGATCAATTCAAAAATAGAGACACATTGAATTGCAATAGGATAAGGATCTGAAGATTGTTCCTGAAAAATGCCCTTGTTTCGAGCCAACCATATCCCCCAACAAATAAGCGGGTAAATGTTTCTATAATGAGCGTCATTTGAATTTGACCACCAGTTTTGCCAAGCATCCACCAGCGATAGACCATGCCAATTGAGACTAATGCCAACAACATTAAAAAAGATCTCCCATATTTTTAAAATAAAAGGACAACTTAAAAATAAATGAGAAATGTTTTCTTCAAACTTTTTGCATAATATACACCATCCCGGCCCATGCTTGTTTAATTTTTGAAGGTTATCCCAAGTTGGCACTTTGTTCTTGAGAACACACCAGAAGAAAAGTCTAGATTTTGCTGGACACCCAAGTTTCCACAATGGCTTGTGCCACCATCTCCTCACTCCACCATCCCTATGATTCATTTGCAAATTGTACCCAAACTTCGGAGCATAGATACCACTGGGAGAGTGAACCCATCAAAGTTCATCGACCCTATCCCTAATGCGGAAATTTTTTCTCTACAAGTTCGTAGTAAAGTCCAGCCAAACTCCTTCCCATCGGGGCTCGAAGTTAATATCCTCAGACGAATTTCAACCCTAATTCCAAAAGGAAGTGTATTCCTCATTTATAATTTGGTTGAGAAAATAGATACGCCGATCAACGAGAAAATCCCTCAGATCCCTTGGAAGAATGAAAGCATCATTGCATCCCACCCAAGGGTCCACTCCCACACGGACACAAGTGCCATTCTTGACAAGCCAGGACAAACCATCAACAACAATGTCAAAAGATTCAATAGTGGCCTTCCAAATGGTCGAAGAGTTTCTTGAGGACTTATCTAGGTTTCGCAGCCAGGATCAATACATTTCCTTTTTATCACAATTTTCCAAAGTTTGTCCTTGGTTAAAAGACTCCAACCCGATTTAGTAGCCAAATATCAAGAAAAACATGGAAGATCCTTAATTCCCCGCCCACCCCAGTCCTTAGGACGAGAAATTTTCTCCCATGCAACCAAGGGAAAAACATCATCATCCTTCGATCCCGTCCATAAAAAGAAGCCACAGACTTTCCTGATCTGAGAAATGACCCCTTTCGGCACCCAATAAAGTGTAATCCAGTATAAGGGATAATCATTAAAACAGATTTTATAAGAACTAGGCGCCATGCTCTTGAAAGCCACTTGAAACTCCAATGCTTGAATCGCTTTTCAATTTTTTTAACCAACCATTTCCAATCTGATTTCCTATATGAGTTCAGCTTAAGGAGAAACCCCAAATATTTGAGATTTTCCAACAATGGATTTATTTTGAAAGGAAATAAGGAAAAAACTATGTTGATCTCCATCACAGAGAGCCCATTGTGTGTAATAGAGGACTTATGAGAATTTATGCTCATCCCAGTTGCCTTGAGGAATAAATCTATAATCATCTTCAGCTGTGTTAGTTCACCCCTAGAACCATCATAAAACAATAATATATCATAGACACAAATAAGATGAGTAACAAAGAGATTTATTGCAATTTCAATGCCTTTAAAAGCACCCCTTCTGATGACAACATGAATCAATTGGATCAAACCTTCAACGTCAAAGAGGAACAAAAGGGGGGGTAAATGGAAACCGTAATGAAGGCCCCTTTGGCTAGTGAAGAAGGGAGAGGCAACACCATTGATAAGAACAACAAAACTCACATTTGTAATACAACCCATAACCCAATTAATAAAACCAATGTCAAAGCCTAGTTGAGTCATTAGAAGATGCAAGAACATCTAACTAATCTTGTCATAGGCCTTTGAGAGATCGATTTTGACAATCATTCCTTTTTTGTTGAGTCTTTTGATATTGTGCAAGGATTCCTGGGCCACACCGATGGCTTCATGAATTTGCCTACCGTCAAGGAACCCAAACTGTTCCTGAGAAATGTTTTTTGAAAGAATGGGTTTTAGTCGGTTTGCAATAGTTTTGGAAATAATTTTATATGTACAATTGCAAAGAGAGATAGGTCTGAAGTCATCAAAATTATGAGGATCATCGGATTTAGGGATTAAGGCCAAGAAGGTAGAATTGAGGGGTTCATGCACAAAACCTCTGCTTCTGGATTCCTCCACCAGTCCTACCAAGTCATCTCCAATAAGGTCAAAAAAATGTTGGAAGAATTCCACCGTCCAACCATCAAGACCCGGGCTCTTCTCCTTTTGCATGGAATTTAGAACTCCCTCCACTTCCCCCTTTGATACTGAAGCCATGAGAATGTCATTATCATCCTCTTCAACAAAGTTGGGAAAAACCTGTGCCACCCGAATAACTTTGGCTATAGTGGCCTCAAGAGGAGCCTTAAACAAAGTTTTGAAATGACTAACACCCAGGGCAGCTAGCTCATTAAAATAAATTTCCAATCCCCCATCCACTTTTTTCATTTCCCAAATGGTGTTTGTGTTTCTCCTACCCTTTATATAGTTTTAGAAAAATTTGGAGTTTTCATCCCCAGCCTCAAACCAAATAGCCCTACTTTAAGCCTCCACTTTTCTTCAATTTCTTTCAAGATCCTATGCCTTTCACCCTCCATAGCTTTGATCTTTCCCTTTTTCTGTTTTGTCTCATACCCACCCCCATCCAAGCTTTCTAAGGCCTCTAGTTCGATCTCAATGGATTTTAGAACCACTTCATCCCTTAAATATTTTTCCTTAGCCCAAGAGATCGTTGATTGTTTCAATTTTTTAAGATTTTCCATAAAATACTGGGCAAGCGATAAACCCTAGGATTTGATTAGTGGCCTCCATACCTCGTGAACCACCTTATTATAAGACTAATCTTTTAGCCAATAAGAGTTAAATTTAAAAGGATTTCATGGCTTCCTACTGACCCCTTTTAACTCCAAGAAAATTAGAAAGTGATCTGAATCGCCCCAGATCCAACCCTCTAACAAAAAACTGAATTTGAGCAACCAAATTTTCTTTTATCAAGAACCAATCGGAGCGTAAAACAGGAGCCCACCATAGAGGGTCGACTGATATTTAAAACCGAGATGGACGTGATGATGTTGTCTAGAGACAAATATATATTAAAACATGGAGATAACACTTCAGAAAGATCCTTGGAAGGACCAAGCTTGAAAACAGAATCCATTTGAGGCTTCAACAAAAATGAATGAGAGGGAGAAAGGAGAGAAGCAGTACCCGCAGGAAGAGATGCCTCCTCCTCTACCATCTCGTCCTGCCTATGATCATTCACTAGGATTTCTGCAGCCTCGAGGATTGCCAATTGAACCTCCTACACCACTATCTAAACTGGTGCATCTTCCTGTTGATTTCCAGTCATTTCCTGTTGGTCCATAACCTTGTCCTTAGGATGGTCCCGCATCTCTTGAATTGGCTCAACCCTATTCTTTATCTGTCGTTTTAAACCCCAAGGGGAAATCACTTGCCAAGTGACCGTGCTTGTGGTAGCGATGGCATCTATAAGGCAATTGTTCATAATCAAGTACCTGAGTCATGGAGTAACCATCGATCTGAATCTACATCATATCTGCCAATCCTTCCTTTGGGTCCAACCTTACCGGGATGTGAGCCACCTTCCTTTCCTTACACACTTGAAAAGACATACCAGCGTCCAGAAAAGTACCCAAGATGCTTCTAATCGCACTAAAAACGTCCATTGACCATAGCTGAGGGGCAAGTGATGGAAGATGAACCCACATAGGAATTTCTTCTAATCTTTCTCTTTGGGAATCAAAGAGAGGATTCCATTTTTTTTTTTAAATTGGGACTTTCCCAAAACCCTAATTCCAATCAAGCACTCATTCAACTGCATCAATATTTGAAAATATGACCATGAATCAACCCCTAGTCAAGCAATTGACCTCCGTCTGCGGAACCAGGCCATCACTCCACTCTTTTTTTATCCATTCTGAGATGAAATTGGTCGTGAATTGTCTTCCCTTTACCCGCCCCACTATAATGCACTCTGAAGCATCCATAGCCTCTTCCATACGAATGTCGATCCCTAGAACCAGATTCAGCCTTTCCATTTTCTTTCTAATCACTTTCCCCTTCTTCCTCTTTAGAATTGAAGCCTTACCATTCACAAAAGATGTTTTTGATGAGTGGACTTTGCCATCTTGAATTTCAACCACCGAAAAATGCTCCAGCGGCTCATCCAGGCCCAAATTATTGTTCGGAAAGACCCCAAACTCCAATGCCTACCCACTAGAAATGCAATTAGGTAGATGACTACCCTCCTTCAACACCTGGGAAACCAACTCCAAATGATCCACCAGTTCCCAACCCTGGCTAGGTAGAGCTAGAAACCCTAAGTCGACCTTTCCTGTTTCTGCTTGGAGATGCATACCTTCAAAAGAAATTAAGTCTGGGAAACCAATAAAAGTGGTCTCCCCATTATCCACTTCCTCTATAGCTAGAGGAAAAGACTTAGATATGTTTATTGCACAAGCCTGCACCGTAATTTTGTTGTTTTGAGTTATGTACAAACTCAAGCCAGAGTTGACTAGTCAAACCCCAATTCCGAATTTAAACAAGATTACATCCCTTCCTTCCTCTTAAGTCCACTACTCTTGACAATATCTTCCAACCCACCAACTAGAAGCCTAGAACCAGAACCTGCAAGTGGGGTTTTTTGGCTTACCTGTATTTCTGCCAACAACCCAACTGTTTTTCCCGCCAAAGGCACTACACTTTCCTGATCGATGAAAGCTCCAATATCCAGAAACCATCATATTGCCTTTAAGGAAGGATGTTTTGACTCCTCTAGCAACCCTAGACCACCGCCAAAGGTTCATGCCAGCTTCGTACCACCACTTTCTCCAAGTGTGGACCTAGCTAGTAGGACAACCTTCGCCAGATTCTGTTGTGTCAGTTCCAAACCCCATACCGATAAAATGTCCTCCAGTGCCAGTTCCAAATCCACATAATCCCTAGGGCTAACCATCATGTTAACAATTATGAGTGAAAAAGACAAAAAAACCTCCCACAATGACTGTTACTAACAAGGATAACGACTTCGAGCAGGGAAGAAGTCAGATGAAGAGCCAATGTGCGGAGAACCTCCAGGGAGTAGAACATTACCGGAAGACCTGAATCACAAGAGATTAAAAACCTCGAAAAAACTGAGAGCTCCTTTACCGCACAAGCTGGGAAAAGGATAAAGGAAAGAGTAAAAAACTACAAAAGTAATGTTACAATAGATGCCCAACCGGCCACCCTTCTGCTTGAATGAAGAAAAAAACAGGAACCCTGTTCAGTAACCCCGACCTCGAAACGCTAAAGTTAGTCCCACGACACCCTGCACAAGAACGAAACCATCAAAAAGCATGGCTACCCCGAAACCTGCAACATGTTCCTTCGATTCCACACTCCTCCATCCATGGTTCATATTCTAGCCGACATGATCTATCGAACGGATGTGTCCACCAATGAATCGACATAAAATAGAAGAGGGAAATTAATGTACTTCCCATCACTAGTATAGTGTGCAATGGTACTCACTAATAGTGAGATGCACCTAACCTCCTCTGCACCAAAAGAAGCAATCTGTAGTTGGCCCCAAGGCACCTGAAAATCTACTGCATGCACTACATGATCCCCAACATATCTCTGAGAGTAGATAAGTTGACTCTTTGTTGCAACACCATGGGGGACATCAAGGAACTAGGGAAAATCCTCCCCTCTCCTGGATAGGCCAGTGATAAAATATATGTCCTCCTTAGTGGGCACATACCACATGTTAGGACCGACATGGAAATCTTGTTGGTAGGCATCCACCGACAGATCAAATGTTCCAACAACCTAGATTTCCCCTTCAAGGATGTATCCTCCTCATAGTACTTAAGGAGGCCTACATTCCTCAAGAGGACTTGGGTCATTGCGGTAATAGGGTGAGGGTATAAATATCTCTCCCTCTCTCATGCATCCCACAGTTGGACCACATTGTATTGGTCTGTCATTTTCTCATGTTGTTGTTGCTCCTCCCTCTATTAATGTATATGTTGCATGATTGACATAAAATACATCAGCCTCATACATAAAGCATACAATTTTTTTATTAAATGAAAAATGTGTTTATAAATATGGAAATATAACTTTCAATTAAAAAAAGACATCCTCGGTGCACCAAAAAAACAGTAATGCATCGGACATGCTGCACCACAAAACAAGAAAGCATCGACAATGGTGCTTATGGCTACTTGACACACATATTAAACATTTATTATTTTATTTATCTATGTGGTGCGTCGACATAAAATTATGCATAGGTGCGTATGCAAAACCTTTTCACACCAAAACGGAACGTTCAAGTTAACGAATGCACCGAGCTATATTTTTAAATATTTATGCATGTCGTGTGTTTGGTAAAAACAAATGCACTGGGAAGTAACATTTACCAAATGCACCGTGGTAAAAATGATAACTTTCCTGGTGTGTATCAATTTGCCAAACACACTGCAAAATTGTGGTGTGTCAATGGGACGCACTAATTTGCAGTGTACCCTGTAAATATACAGGGTGCACCATCTTCAATGCAAGCCGAACTAGTCGAATGCACTACACAGGAAAAAAAAAAAACAATGGATCTTTTTACCTAATTTTCAATTCTACTCCACTAAAAATTTAAATTAGAGAAAAACATGGACATTACCTGGATATTTGCTTGTCAAGGAGGCATGGTTACCACATAAATAAAATATATATAAAAAAAAAAACAAATTTGAGCATCGTTTGAGAAAATTTCAAAGCAACGCACTTAGCAATAGATGGAAGGATGGCAGGCAAGGGAAGCACCGATGGTAGGGCGCTTGACAAAGGAAATATTAGCACTGGTGCTTGAGATCTCTATAGCACTGCAAATGATAAAAATGAATTTTATGGTTGGTAGGTTTTTTTATTTAACCTTGTTTTGGTGCACTAGGGTAATTGCACCAGTGCGTGCACTTTCCTAAGCGCATCATTATTTTTTAAATTAAAAGCCCTGTAGCGGTGCACCTTGTTATTTATGCATCGGTGGGTTTCAATACATGAATAACATCGATGCATCGTTTGAGTATAACATCGAAATGGTAAAAATGAAATTTAAGATTGACATTTTTTAAATTTAATCTTTGTCTAGTGTTATCGAGTAGTATATGCACCTATGCGCCTTATATATGTAGTGTACCATTGTTTTTATTTGTATAAAAGATAACCCTGCAATGGTGCACCACTTTATATTAAGCACTGAGGCGTTCAACACAATTAACGGCATTGGTGTGTATAACATAATAAATGCACCGTTATTTTAAGTTAAAAACCCCACAATGGTGTGCTATATTGGTTACGCACTGGGGTGTTCGTGTACTTGTTTAGCACCGATGCATCATGAAAGTATAGCATTAGATTGGGAAAAATGAATTTTATGACCGACATTTTTTTTAAATTCAACCATTTCTGGTGCTATCGAGTACTATATGCATCGATGTGTGTTATGTACTTAGTGCACCGTTGCATTTTTATTTTATAAAAAAATATCTCTGTCACGGTGCACCATATTATATTAAGCATCGGTGCGTATAATTATATAATGCACCAGTGTGTTTAGTTATTATAAATGCACCATTAAAAAACATTCGCTAAAACATCTTACCGCCCATCTTCGTTAGTGACCTCTGTTACAAATGGATTTTTGAGCTATTTTTATAGGGGCTTCTGCTAAAGGGTTTTTTCCTCGTAGTGTGCCAATCATATTAGTTCCATTACCGGAATTAATAGGTGGTATTGAGTAGGCATAGGGAATCGTGGGCAAACTAACCATAAGAGTGGTGTTCTACAATACTCAATGAATATCTTCTGGGCTAACAACCTTTATGTGGGCTTCTCTATTTTGTCAAAGTCGTGAATGAAATACCACTCAACCCAAAATAAAGAGTATAAAATAAAAATAAAAATAAAATCCCTACATAAAGAGTATAAAGATTAAAATTATCGTATGGGGAATTACGATTCCCTATGATAAACGAAGCACGTGACAAATTTGTAAAAATAATTTAAAATAATTTAATCTTATATTTAAACATCAATTGTATATGATGGTGTTAGGGCTCATAGTTCTAAGGGTTGCAACCATGCTCGTATACCATATGTAACAACCCGGAATTAAAATATACAACTAATTACACCAAATTATGTGATCAATAATCATCACACAATGATTTAACAATTTACCATAGTGTTGTAACTCTTGAACACGTTCTTGGTTGTGGGGGAACTAGTGCCCGGGACATCATAGAATTGATGGACAGTTTTTAAAATTAGTGGCCGGAGTGACAGGCCATGGCGGCTTGCAACCAAAACTTCTAGTTTTGAAACCCTGGCCTTCCAAAACAGAATGGTCATAAAGGAGTGGTTTGAAGAAAATAAAGATGACAGATTTTACACACAAGAAATTAAGAATCTGAGCATAACTATTGTAGAAAGAATACTGAAAGGTTGATAAGATATGGATGAATTTACAGTGTGGTGGAGCGCCTTTTAAGGCTTCTTTAATTAAGTTTTGCAGGTACTCTCTGTTGAAAGATAACATTAGTAAATCTCCTGAATAAAAGAAACCAGCAGCTTCATTACATTCACACTAACAGAGAAAAAACGTTAAACATAACATAACTACAACTCCCAAAGTTGGAATCAAACTATAATGTAATCTTGAGACTTCAGAGAAATTTGTTAATTAGAATATCAATCATGGAAAGCTAGGCTCCCAACCTCCGAACAATCTCCTTCTTGGAATTTTATTTCTGGCCCCACCTAACTGTGCTAACTGATTCTTGAATCGGGCACTGTTTCTCTACTTTTTATAATAATAAAAAATTGAAATAAATATCATTTTAATATGTATATATATAAAACAAAACTTCGGCCCTTTTTAAATTTACAATACAAATATTAAAACACTGGGATTTTAAATTAAAATAAGATTGGCGTGGGCCCCATGGAAAACCACATACGGTTTGGGAATCATAAACGGCCTACGGGTAACGGGATCACTTAGGGCGATTTCTGGAATTGAGGAGGGTGATGGCAGGACAAATCCTGACCATCAATCTCCAAATGAGGGGTTTAACTAAATTTCTTTCCGGGGACACTCCTTTCCATAATCATCATGCAGTTTGTGCCTCCGGGAAAGCGTTGGATCCGGGGGCGAGCACTGTGAACCATTGATTTATCTTGGCTACCAACTCTCTGAATTGAAGATTGTTCCAAGTGGCTTTAACGTTGATGATCCAGCTTAAACTTTTAAACCATACGTGCAAAGTCTAGTTGGAAAATATCTGTGATGGGGGATCGACCAGCTTTGCAAACCTACGAAACACAATATATTTGGTTTTGCAGTTGAGTGCCATTCGAGTAATCAATTTATCATCCCAGGATTGTTCTTCCACGTAAACCGGCTCTGAGAGTTAATCCAATGGGCTGGATCTTTTAGCCGGGATTCAAACGTCGCTCCTTGCTTTAGCAATCTAAGCAACAAAATCATGCAGGGGAGACACCTTCACTGCTATGACATGATCTGGGGAATTTGTAATTGTGTCCCACGAAGACTTTAAATCACCATTCTTACAATTAGTGATATTGCATAACAATTCTCTGATCCTCGAAAGCCTTTCTTGATCATCAATAGGAGCACCTGTGGCCTCATCAGTAACATACACCACAGAGGCAACCCTCATGTTATGGATCCATACCTCAGCCGCTACAACATTACACTTGAGATCTACAAGTACTGCAAATACTTTAGAGAGCAGGCTTGGCCTACCCCTTCCTGTTAACTCAATCACCATGTGCTCTAATGCAGGCTTCAATCCTACAGATCTCCTCATAAAAGGTAAGAAACAGGCATTCGCTCATAGTGACTTTTGAATACAACCAATTACACCTTCGTCTACTAGCTTCTTTCCACATTGATCTGTCACATGAAATACATCCATGAACCATCCTACATCAGAAGATATGTAACTATTTTTAATCAATAGATTCAAATCAGTCAGCACTTGTACAACTTCCAAAAAAATGTCATGTTTATAAGCACTGTCAACCTGCACAATGGTTGCATTCGCACATGCGTTGTTGTCAACGTAAACCCTTGGAGGGTTCACCCTTATAACCAGTTTCTCATACTCATCGTACCTATCTAGAGAAGCCATCCAATCCATTTCCATTGGCACTGTGGATCTAGTTTTCTTATTCAGGCAGAGAAATGAGGCCATTCGCTTGAATTCCAGGTTATGTTCTTGAAGAATAATGTCGTTATATAGGCATAAGAAGTCTTGAAACCGGCTTGAATTCCTTGGAAATACTGAGAAAATACATCGTAAAAGAGCACAGGTACTAATGAACATTTCCAGTATTTGGTTTTTTGTTATGAAGGACAATATTTGGTCAAAGTGATACAACTATGATGAAAGGAGACCCTTCACATAATTTTCAATAAAAGAACTTGAGGATGAACCACATTGGTTGGTTCGAAAGGTCAACCAAATCTTAACGATGTGATTAATCCAAAAGACTGATATCTACATTATAGATCACAAAAGTCCTAGATCTAACAACCTCCTCTTAATCAAAGGTCGAGACAAAGGTCAAGACTTCTTTACTCATAAAAATCTAATTTTCCCCAAATGTAAAATTTTGTTGTCACCTAGTTTGTGATACGAATTATGGCACCTTTGTTATTTCTAGGGATGGATCTTTGTTATTTCTAGGCATGGATCTTCACTAAATTTTACATTTTGTTGTCACCTAGTTTGTGATACGAATTATGGCACCTTTGTTATTTCTAGGGATGGATCTTTGTTATTTCTAGGCATGGATCTTCACTAAATTAAGACATTTCTGGCTCTAAATTTATAATTTTTGGGGTGGTATACCTTTTGTACACTAGCGATAACAAGAATGATTCCTAATTTGAAATACAATATATATATATATATATATATATATATATATATATATATATATATTTCATATATCTTTGTAGCTGCTCATGACGTGTCCACTATAATTTCCATATGCCAAGATCCTGAGGACCCCTTCTAGAATCCTATTGACCATCAATAGGTACGTGTAGGGGCTGAATTGCAACTATTGTTGGTGAACTTCTGGTTTCTTGCCATTGAGATCACCATCAATAGGTACATGTCGGGGCTGAATTGCAACTATTGTTGGTGAACTTCTGGTTTCTTGCCACTGGGATCACCGATACCCACTATCTAGAGACAAAACTTCCCAGTGAAAACTCATCCCTCATTTTCATAGATTTTGGATTCCGCGTTCCAAAGTGTTATATTACCACTCACGGGAAGACTACTGCAAGCTCTCATGCTCAACCAATAGGCTTCTATGTCACGCCATCCTCTTCCAAACTATGACACATTTATATTTTCCAATTCATTTATCAATTTTGAGAGAAAAAATAACAATTTCGAGGTTCTCCCATGGCTGCTTCGATAAACATTCCACAACATTGTTATTTTCCAATATTAACTTCTTTTATGAAAGAGGAGGGTTGTTATGCAACAAGTCCCTCCCTAGGGAGAAGTGTACAACCTAGCAAGAAGTGTAGGTAGCGGGATTCACCAAAGCTTTTTGGCAAGTTCCAGAGTGGAGAAGTACACAGTTTCTGAATCCATAGTTTGACCATCTAGAACTTAGTTAGCTTCATGTTGCGCTATTTTTTCAAGTTATTTCAAGTTATAAAGATTCGCATTTAGCAAGAGAAATCTGATAAAGATCAGGGCCAAGTTAAAGTATTTGCACGTATAAATCATATTTAAGCTATCTCACCAGAGGACGAGTCTCTCACCCGTCTGGAAGAACATAGATTTGGCGATCGTTATTTTAAGTTAAAATGCAAGGTGCACTTCGAGCAATTCAATTTCATGGAGGTAGCTTTAAGAAATCAATTCTGCAACATGTTCGTGTTGCTGAACCATCTTTCAAATCTAATATTATAGCTCGTTATGAGTCTGTTTCTCGTGCTCGTTTGGAAGAACATGGTTTTGAGAGCACAACAATTGCAGACATTTTGAAAGGAAAGGGCAAAAGTGTTGATGGATCTTGGTTGTGGTGCACTACAGAGGACACAAGTGTATGATGCAGTGAAGTCTATGACTCAGCACAATGTAGGAGCACTGTTGGTTGTAAAGCCAGCAGAGGAGAAATCAATTGCAGGGATTATCACAGAAAGAGATTATCTAAGAAAGATAATTGTACAGGGAAGATCTTCGAAAACAACCAAAGTTGGGGATATCATGACTGAGGAAAGTAAGCTTATAACAGTAACTTCTGATACAAAGGTATTGAAGGCAATGCAACTTATGACAGACAATCGTATCAGGCATATCCCTGTTGTCGAGGGGAAAAACATGCTAGGAATGGTATCAATAGGAGATGTCGTTCGAGCAGTGGTAGATGAGCATCGAGAGGAACTGAAGCACTTGAATGCATTCAACCAAGGTGGATATTACATGATGATGAAAACTTTGAAGGACAGCTGCAACCTGTGACTAGGCAGAGTCTTCTGCTTAGCCTTGCAGTGTGAAAAAAGGGTGCTTTTGTTGTATAGTTGGTGAGTTCCGGATGTTTGGCGTGTTTAACTAATTATTAATCACATCTTTTCACATCGAATGCAGACAGTCTAATAAAGTGAGAACTCTTGAACTAGTTTTTTAGAACTTGCAGAAGTATATATTTTATAAATGTTTGTATATTGATGGAAAGTGGTAGTAATATAAGTGTTTTTGATGTTGAAAAAAATCATATTTAAGCTAAATAATTTAAATATAAACAAATTTGGTGACCGCTTAAGTTTTTTCAAGTTATAAAGATTAGCATTTAGCTAGAAATTTGGTAAAGATCAGGGACGAGTTAAAGTATTTGCAAGTATAAATCATATTTAAGCTAAACAATTTAAATATAAGCAAATTTGGTGACCGGTTGTGTAACTAAGAGTGAGTTTTGGATATCTATCTACTGTAATATCTTGAACCTGTTTTTACAGGATGGAAGCTACCTCCTACGATCACCTTCTAACTAGCTACTCGATTTAGGACTGACTGGTTATTTGAGCAAGCAATGGTAGAAATACTTATACCACTGCTCTACTAGAGCAAGCAAAGAAGATCTCATCAATTTGACTTACTCTATGTAGGCCGACCTATATAGATATCAATGATTTCTCAACTATCTTGAGCTATGTATCTAAAAGAGCTTAGAAATAGAAAGTAGGTATTATATATGTATTTTTTTAATGGTTGAATTCGATCAATTTCTTTTTAGATGGAATTATTAGTAATATATATTCGAGCTTGGATTGATCTGGGAGATGAGGTGATATAACGGTGGAATAGATGAGTCCACCACTACACCCAAAGATCGCCTCTTATGTAGCCTTAACAGTAAAGATAGCAAGCAGGGCAGTAAGCAGGTTGGTTGGTTAGTTTGTTGGATCGAGTGACTTCCTTCATGCGTTGAAATGAATCCAATCTTTTCTCCTGGAGAACTACCACCTTGCCATGAAAAAAATCCTTTATGATGAGCTATTCGAACTATGCCCATCCGAGACAAGCCTGCTCATCCAATTCATTATCCTTTTCCAAGGAAGCATAATCAAGTGCCAAAGACTCCTTGGAATCAACTAGTGGGCATCAACGAAGACCCTCGTTCTTCCTGAAAAGAAGCTCTCAATGAGTTTTGATCAGATAGTTTCACAGGATTCAACCAATTGTCTCCATCGCTATTTTGTTGCACCATGATGGGAAGATCGTCATACTCGATTAGCTTACATATTACGAGCCTCGCATGTATTACCCATAAAAGTCAATATAATAATCATATTAATTACGTGGTATTGAGAGTATACTTAATTAAGCAAGTAACACAACGAAGCTTATAGTCATTAATGAGGTATACAATAAACAACATGAAACATGAAGATCACGTGTCCTCACTGCTCGTCTTCATAACATAGGATGTAACCTTTCTCCATAGCATAGCGTGTAAGCCTCAAGCACACAGTTAACATTCATGCACACCAGTTAACATTGCATCATGTTAATCTACTTGGCCTGCAGTATCTGTGTTAAATTGAAATGATTTCTTAATTCACAGTCCAGTTTCATTTTGCATTAAAAAAATACCTCAAAATCATGAAAATTGTGTGCTCCCGCAGGTCTTGAGATTCATGGCAACTACCTAGCTCTCCTTGCACATGTGAAAATGGTCAGTTAAGAATGCAGCTCCAAGGACAAGAGAGGAAACAAAATCTGCCCAGTCCCTCCAAGGACAAGAGAGGAAGCAAAAGTTACCTAGTTCCTGCCTTTAACTGTTGGAACGCGAATTGGTTGAGTGATGGCAAAAAAATGGTGATGGGTCACATGAATCGTATTCTTTTCTCTACATTGGTAGGTTTATTATGCATCAGTTACTCTCATCACAACATGTTGGTAGAATTAAAGGTCTCTTTGGGCTTTTTGATGCCCCGCTTTCACTACAGAGTCACCATCCAGCATAATCATATGGATGGATGGACTCAGTGAGTGAGTTTATTGCCTTCTTATTGCATGGACTCAGTGAGTGAGTTTACTACCTTCTTAATGCATGGAATTAGTGAGTGAGTTTAGTTCATTTTTATTGCATCCTTTTGGGAAACAAGATTGCAGATAGGGTAGAAACGGGTTTTACTCACATTGATGCAACTCCTGAAAATTTCTCCACCTTGCTTGAATCCATCCAAACTAACAAGTCATGTTACTGCTTTTCTTGGTGGACAAAGATATTGCTTCAGGCCTCAGCTAGTGTCTAGGTTCTCATTTCTAATTCTCTCAATCCCTTTATTATGTAGTGAATTTATACAAACCCAGAAACCGAGATTGAAATTAACAGTAAAATTAGCTATAAAGGAAGACCCAAAGCTTAAATTTTTGGACATTCAGAAATGTATCTTCGCAAAAATTGTTGGTAAATTAAAACCCTCAACTTTAAATTTTACAAATTGTTTTAATTTTACAGATTGTTTTAGGGCAGAGCCAGTGATTTATAAAGCAATGGAGAATTCCAAGAAGAGTGCAGTTCTCCTCAGGGCCTTTGTTGGGAACTGGCCTACGTGATGAAATTCTAGTCACCCATGGAGGGTGGATGAATGCTTCTAATTGAAAGGGTTGCCTACCCTTATCCGTTGGAAAGATGGATCCATTGCAGGGTACCTGGAGGACAACGAGGTGCATATTGAATCTTGTATTAGTAAGCTTCTTGAGTAGGGTTTGTGGGTGGTAGTATATTAGAGAAATTTACACAGTTAAATTTGTGGCCAATAATGCGATAAGAAACTAGCATATGTAAATACATATTTGTGTGAAATCCAATAATTTATTGTGTATTGAGAATTTGAGTTTATGTCTTCACAATAAGTTTTTTTCTTATGTTTTACTTCTAAATCATCGTCGACACCCACACATGAAGTGTATATTTAGCACAAGTTCTGAGACTTATTTTAATCAGTGCTTAATAACAGATAAACCACCCTTTATCAGAAGAATTGAATCTTATTACAGTTTTCGGGTTCTTTTATCTGCATTGCTTTCCTTAAGAAACTAGCTATGGATCCTACTCTTTTGCTGGGTGGGCACCTTGTCTTCAAGAAAGGGAGTCTTTTGTTATAAGAAAAACTCATTGTACGTCGGGTAAGAGCTCCCTGAATGAGAGTTGTAGATGGATCCAAGCAAGTAGCCTTTTCTAAATGGCCGGCCCATCATAGCAGTGTATATCTTCGTGGCTGCTTCCAGAAAGACCTGTACAAATATAATTAGATATTTATTTAAACCTTGAGCCACTAAGGACACTAGCCTATAGAAAGTAATTATTCCTGTAGAAAAGCACGCAACGATACATTGGAATGATTCAATTGCTTGAAGGTTCAATGTTGCCTGGGGACGATTCCAATAAAAAGACACGATTCCTGTAGAAAAGCACGCAATGATAATATTGGAAATTTCCTGAAGGTTCGATGCTTCAGGGGGGTTCTTCCTGTAGAAAAGCAAGCAGCCAGAAAAACAACTCCATACATCAGTAGAGTAAGAGCAGCGAGACGCGACGAGCTAGACGGTGCGAAGGAGACTCAGAAATTGGTATGTTATTTTACAGCAACTGCATAGTTACAACATTTACCTAGTTCTTCCCTTAAACTATTCTACACCATCTGCGTAGTTACAACATTTACCTATTTCTTCCCTTAACCATCTGCGTAGTTACAACATTTACCTAGTTCTTCCCTTAACCATCTACATAGTTACAACATTTACCTTTTTTTTCCCTTAAGGTACTCCTGTAAATTATCTTAATTATCTTTCTATTCCAGATATCTAAAATAAATTTGGTTAATGCAGATGTTCTTGTAGGTGTTCTTGGTTTTTTGGGCGTATTCTTATTTTCTTCCAACCCGGGGTGCTGGAAAAATAATGACAGTGCAGAAAGTGTATGACACCTGTTACATTTAGATAGAATCTATGGCACCTATTAATTTTAGACAAAATTTGTGACAAGCATACATGTAACCCATGGCACCTATTACATTTAGACAGGATCCATGGCAGGCTACATGTTTAGACAGAATCCGTGGCAGGGATACATGTAGCCGTATTAGCATGGTCTTGTTAAAAAACACTTTGAAAACTTTGCCAGAAATAATATATCGTCAAAACCAAAGTATAACATTTAATGTTTTCGAGTAATGCTAACATTAGTTTAGCGATTTCAAAATGTGAAAGAAAAGGATGAATATAACATATGGTTATAGCCTCCTGCCTCGAAAAGAGGCCAAATAAGATTGAAAAAAATTGCAGTTTCGAAAATACATTCGACCCTAAAAACATTGGTTATTAGTCATAGTGAACGTTGAAGCTAATGTTATTTCCTTCGATTTCGATTACTATAGTCCCTACCTTGCCTGTGGCAGGGACTAATAATACCTGAAAATAGCCAACGCCTAACTCAAATTCCATCTCTGCCATGGGCCAATTTCAGCATGAATACGCTAACGAAATTTTTTTGTTTTGGATTCATATTATATATTATTATTATGTGCCATAACTAATATCCCATATTGGTCGAGGAGAGCAGTATTTTGATGTTTGTAAGCATCGACATCGTTTTGTCCTCTTGACACGTTAAGTAGAACATCGACCCCATTGTGAGCTCCTCTCTCAGAACATTATATGTGCAAGATGGTGAAACATGACCCTGATCTATCGATCAGGGTGTTTGGTTTGTCATGAATACTTAACTTTAAAATCCATAAATAAAAAAGAAATTCAGAGAGGAAGCCAAGAGCTAAAATTTGCATATTAGAGAGGAATCCAAGAGCTAAAATTTGCTCATTAAAGAGCCAAATTACACTACAACACATAGAATTTTTTAAACTATTAGCAGAGAATACTTACTTGTGGTGACGACATATCTTACTAGAGATTCGGGAGTCGTAACGCTATTTGAATCTCACTGACCGCAACAATGTTTTGAGGAACACTAAATCATAGGCTCAGTTGCACATAATCTTTCTACAGCTTGCCACCCCTGAGTCCTAAATAAACTACTATTGTCACAAAATCCTTTATGATCATAACATTCCTCTCTAGAAAGAATGAATGAATTAATACTTCGCATCTCCATTTTTAGCCATTAAATAGAACCAAATGTTCCAAAAATGGAAGGGGATTGAAAATGGATCCATGTGCACACAATCCATGCGTCAATTTGCCAACTTTTATTTCTTTGTCTTAAGTTTTACTTAACTCAACATTTTCCTTAATTTAATTCTTTCTTATTTTAATCATTTTTTTCTTTTTGTTAATTTTACTTATTCTTACTTTTTTTATAGTTTATTTTTGTATATATTTATTTAGAACTTCAGTTAATTATTTATTATTTTATTTATTTACTATTATTATATTTCTTCTTTATTTATTCTTTATTTTTTATTATTATCTTTTCTTTATTACTTATTATTTTATTTATTTATATATTAATAGTATTTCATTTATTATTATTATTATTAATTGGTTTATTGTTACAGAGAATTACGAGGGAGATGTTTGAGGATAGGATGACCTTTAGTCTCATGGTGATAAGCTTTGTGATGATATTGTAAATTGAGTTACAAAGAGAGATGGGTATGAATAGATCAAAAGAGTTCAATTATCAGCTTTCAGTATCAGGGCAATGAAAGTGGAGTTAAATGGATATAGGATTTGTCTTGAGGTCCAAGAGTACTTAATAACTAATAAAATATCATCTCAAATAAAGTCTAGGAAATGAGATTAGAATTCAATTTGGAGTCCATCCAGCCTAGGACTTTTATATTTTTGGAAATTCTAGAGGAATGTTTCCAGCTCTGGTCTAGTGACCTTTCTCATAAGGACTTGATTTTATTCTTCATCAGTAAACCTAGGTATTATCCTTTCCCCTACAAGGATTTTCTCAATAGAGGCCTTATCTTCTTGGTGGAAAATAGATTTAAAGTAAGAATATCCCTCAACAACAATATCTGAGAAGGAAGTGGCTAATTTACCATGAACTCTTTTGATCCCCTAGATAGTGTTGATAGATTTCATTTGGTTGGTCACTTGATGGAAATATTTTGAATTTTCATCCCCTGCTTGTAGCCAGAGGGCTTGACTTTCTAATCTCCATTACTTCTCGTGTTCAATGAGGATCTTCATTCTAGACTTTTTGATCCAGGTGGATATTGGTGGCCACCTGCCAAGTCCACCTGGACCCCCACCATTGTCTTTCTCAGCATTTTCAGTTTCCTTAATTGTAGCACAACTTACTATTTTTAGCAGTTTTTCGGGTCCTGAACTTCCGGAGCCGTTTTGAGGCCCTAAACGACGTTTTTTTGGGAATCTGGGGGCAACATGGGTCCATGGACCGATGTTGTCCTTCCCAAAGTGGTAGTTCTCGGATAGATCTTTCTAACGAGCTATCGTACGCGTCAAACGGAGATCGCATGCCAAAGTTACGACCCCGGGAAATTGATGTACCAATTTACCCAAACGGGGCCCACAATTTGGCGTTTCATCTTCTAGGGTTAGGTTTCGGGATGTGAAGGGTTTTCCATTGTTTCTCAACAATAAATAGGCCTTCGAGCCTCATTGTAAGACAGTTCGGAACAGTTCAGAGGCATGTAGCCGCACATCTCTTCTCAGAGATAAGCTACCATCGCCCTAGCTGGTTTATTTCCAATTCTGGTTGTAAGCATATTTCGGTATTTTCCATTAATGAAATAAGTATTATTTCCGCTGCATCTCTGTGTTTATGGTTATCGCATCTCTGTATTTATGGTTATCTCTGTAATCTATTGCGTTCCTGTCTAAATCCGGATCAGTGGTATCAGAGCGGTCTGCTTTTTCTCTGTTTTTCTTTGCATGTCCCCAACGAGGTTGGGATATAAGGAGTTAGGGCTTGAACTGGTCGAACCTTTGCAAGACCAGCCTCGAAAATCCCGACGGCCTCCCATGGCGGATGAGAAGAAAGACGAGGGGGCAGGAGATCCTATCAAAATCTTGCTCGAAGAAGCGCTCGAGCGGCAAAGGAACGCGATGATGGATAGCTTTGCGCAGATCCTTCAGCGGCTACCCAGAGGCGACGCATCGACTTCCAACAGCGACTCTGGAAATGCCACACCCTTCAAGGTACAAGTTAATTTTGAAATCCCCATCTTCGAGGGACAAATAGACGCAGATGCCGTAGATAAATGGTTAAATCTGCTTGATGGGTATTTTTCTGTTCACGAATTTTCAAGTCGGGAAAAGATTGTTTTCGCTCTTCTCAAAGCAGCCCCCCACGTCAAGGACTGGTGGGAAACCTACTGCGAGCAGAAGGATGAAAGTACAGGCTCACTATTTTCAGCCGCACCCACTTGGAATGACTTCCGGGATGCCATCAAGGAGCAGTATTACCCTGTCGGAAGCTATGAGGACAAATACATCAAATGGACCACACTGCGGCAGGGACGAGACCAAGATGTGCCGGAGTTCACAAACATTTTTCATACCCTTCGCACACAGTTGGGTATCAAAGATTCTGAGCTGCATCTGGTACTCAAATACCGTGGCTGCCTGCACAAGTACATCCAGGAAGAGATGGTGTTCTTGAACATCTCCTCACTTGGCACAGCATACCGATACGCTGTCAAAATCGAGCAAAAGTTCAAACAGAAGAAGCGAGACTTTGGACCTGCAAATCCGAAGCCCAAAGGACAAAGCCAAGGCGGGGTGACCCAAGACAACCCGTCGAAGCCGCAAGAAAAGAACAACACCACGAAGCCGAAGAAGGACACAGGAAAGTGGTGTGAGTTCCACAAGAGTCCCACTCATAACACAAGTGAGTGTCGGACCAAGCAGTCGCTGGTGGCCGAGTTGAAGGCTTTCGAATCAGATGCATGTTCCGACCCTGAGCCAGAACCCGACAAGGGTCATGGCAAAGGGAAGCAGATCATTGATGCGGATCCCAGCGCCACTGTTGCCACCGCCAAGGTCCAGAAAGATGAGCCCGAAAATACAGAGGAAGGGGAGCGTCTTTTCCACTCACAGATGTGGGTGAAGGGTTCGCCGCTACAATTCATTGTCGACAGTGGCAGCCAAAAGAACCTCATTTCAGCAGAGGTCGTGAAACGGTTGGGCCTACCGACTACACCACACCCACAGCCGTACAGTATCGGGTGGCTTCATGAAGGACGAGATCTCAAAGTTCGCCAGCAGTGCCGCCTTCCCTACAGCATCAAGCCCTTCACAGACGAGGTATTGTGTGATGTTACACCTCTGGATGTTTGTGATGTACTATTAGGCCAGCCATACTTGTGGAGGCGACATGCTGTGTATGAGTCAAGGCCTCGTGCTGTCATTATTTCTTTGAATAGTTCATTATACAGGATACCAGAGGTAGCCCCACCTACTGCCACATCCTTGATCACTACCAAGAAAGGCAGCAAGCTCATATCACAGACCAGGAAATTCATCTGTATGGGGAAGATCGTTGCTACATCCATGGCCCCCGCGAAGGATTCCTCCATGCAGCAGCAGCAGCAAAGGGATACGGTCATGACAGAACACAGGAACAACTTCTCCTCACCCACAGAGATACCACACAAGTTTCAGGTGGGCAACAAAGTCTGGTTGCATCGACAGAAAGAACGCCTTACCAGAACCCATCAGAAGCTCAGACCACACCGACATGGTCCTTACAGCAGTACCAAGGCTATGGGGAACAATGCTTTGGAGCACAACATTCCTCCATTCCTTCGCTTGCACCAAATGTTCAATGTGGACCATCGTCGACCATGCTTCCCACCATCACTGGACACATCAGAGATTGAAGAACAAGTTCAGCAGAAGTTTCCTCATCTCATGGAGGAGCTCAACGCAATGGGGACCATTGCTTCCTAAGGGGGGAGGAATGATCCAGGTGGATATTGGTGGCCACCTGCCAAGTCCACCTGGACCCCCACCATTGTCTTTCTCAGCATTTTCAGTTTCCTTAATTGTAGCACAACTTACTATTTTTAGCAGTTTTTCGGGTCCTGAACTTCCGGAGCCGTTTTGAGGCCCTAAACGACATTTTTTTGGGAATCTGGGGGCAACATGGGTCCATGGACCGATGTTGCCCTTCCCAAAGTGGTAGTTCTCGGATAGATCTTTCTAACGAGCTATCGTACGCGTCAAACGGAGATCGTATGCCAAAGTTACGACCCCGGGAAATTGATGTACCAATTTACCCAAACGGGGCCTACAATTTGGCGTTTCATCTTCTAGGGTTAGGTTTCGGGATGTGAAGGGTTTTCCATTGTTTCTCAACAATAAATAGGCCTTCGAGCCTCATTGTAAGACAGTTCGGAACAGTTCAGAGGCATGTAGCCGCACATCTCTTCTCAGAGATAAGCTACCATCGCCCTAGCTGGTTTATTTCCAATTCTGGTTGTAAGCATATTTCGGTATTTTCCATTAATGAAATGAAGTATTATTTCCGCTGCATCTCTATGTTTATGGTTATCGCATCTCTGTATTTATGGTTATCTCTGTAATCTATTGCGTTCCTGTCTAAATCCGGATCACTTTTCTAGGTCAACAATTTTGTCCTTTAGATCCTTCGGTCCCTCAATTGATGCCTCCAATTATGAGAAATATTAAATTTGAGATTCAATATCAGGGAGGGATTTGGAGTTCACCTCCCTTTTCTTCTTAATCCATCCAATGATAATATATTTTTATTTTTTTAAGTTTCTTTGAAATTGGATTGAAGGATATTCTTGAAGCTCGAGAGAATAATGAGTCTAGACTTCTTTTCGAAGATTGATTAGAGTTGAATCCTCTAACCAAAAAGGATTTCATTTGAAGGGACTCGAAGGCTTGGAAGGAAAGGGATCCAATTCTAAAAGAATGAGAGAAGGGTCGAAGTCTCCTCTGATTAAAGTTCATTGCCTGATTTTAAGGTTGGAGTCAAGTAGGGCATCATAGACGAGGAAACAGTGAAATTATTTTGCAATTTTAGATGACTCTGATCTATTATTGGTCTAAGTAGGCATGATATTCAGGGGGAGGATGTCACTAAGTCCTAGGTCATCCAACAAAGTGATAAGAAAATTTGGCAAGTGGCCAGATCTAACCAAAAGACCCTAAAAATTTGAATTTCCCAAAGTGAAGTTTATATCTCCACCAAGAAGGACTCTTCTAGAGTTAAAATAGGGTGCATAGCAAATTTTTCGCAAATACTTTCCTGTACACATAAGGTCCATAAAAATTGACATAGATGAAGAATGTTTTAATATCTAAAGAGATGATATCTAGAACCAACCTTGATTTTATGAACCAAGTAGTGGAGAGGTGAATGAAACGAGAATTCCAACCAGAGATGAGACCACATGATCTTCCCATGAAATCTATGGCTACAAAATCCTAATTTGGGAGCAGAGACCTAAGAATGATTATGGCCTTATCACCATCTAGCATATTATCTTGAAAAAGGAGAACTTGAGGAGAGTTTTGATCAAATATTCTTTTGATTTCCAATTTCCTCACAGGGTTGGTAAGACTGCAACAATTTAGGGAAAGAGTTTTCATTTGGAGACTGCAGGAGGGCTAGAAGCTCTAAGTGCCCTTAAGATATAGGATTTATTTCCAAATTGTATTTTGATGGAAGCTAACATTTTATGCCTTCAAGAGGAGGTATTTTTTACCACAAGGGTTGGATGTGTTGGAGAATGTAACTAGTTTCAGTCTTCATAATTTTCATTTGAATCATGTCATTATGTATTTTTCATGTATCTATCAAAAGAATAAAGTAAAAGATGAAAAGAAGAAAAAAGGTATTATTTGTAAATCATGGGTTTCATGTTAAGTTCATTTTTTATCTAGGTCAAGCATTCGTATAATGCTCCTAGGGTTTTCTTGAGTCAAAAGAGTTACTGTCATGTTGTAAAATACCCCCTTGGGAATTTGTAACAAGAAAACAATTATTATTTCATTTTTAGAAAAATCTAATGGACTCCCAAGACTAAGTCAGCTAGCCATGATGAAGTTGACCTAGAGTGGCTTGTTCAAGCCTCAGGAAGGCTATAAAAGGAAGTGAAATTCAACAATTTAGATAGAAATCACACATAAATTTGATCTGCAATAAGAGAGAAGAAAAGTAATCAAAGAATATCAAATAAGACAAAGAAGAAGGTCTAGCGAAGAAAGGAGAACCCTAGCGATGGTGTAAAGTCTGATTTTTCTGCTCTATCTCACTCGTGCGAGATTATTCTAGGGTTTCTGGGTATACTGTAGATCCAAAGTTTTGAAGGATTGCAGACCTATTTTGGAGGTTGAAATTTTTTTCTACGGAGAGGCTTTACTTTATGTTTCTTGGATACCTTGTCTTGGAAAATATCTTCTTGTGGGTTGACTTGGTGCTTGGTGGTAGTCTTGATTTTGATCTTGGGTCTTGGAAGTCTCATTTGAATTGATTCTATAAGAAGATATGTTTTTACTGGGTTTTCCCCTTAGAGGGGCTTTTCCCTGGCTTGGAGCCTATATCTTGTGTTCATATTTCTTTTCTGTGATCTTCATATTTTGGGAAATTGTTTGATGATATGAACATAATAAACAAGAAGAATAAATAAATATAATATCAAAAATAATTATCAAGTAAAGAGAAATCATTGTTTTTGGTACACTAATGGATTTCTCAACAGGATGAACAAGGGGGTTGTGTAAGGGTTCCCAACCCTACATTTGTATCAATGATCATGAAGTCAAAAGAGATAGAGAAAGGGAATTGGGGACATTTTCTAGAGGAACAAATATTGTAATCTGGAAGAGGAGGTGGGAATAGAGGATCGAAAAAAATGAATGGTGAGGGGTAAATGGAGAGGGAGTAGATATGAGAGGAGGGGAAAGATAGAGAGGAAGGGGCGAGGGAGCCTAATAAGGTGAGATAAAGGGGAGGAGATAATACTAAAAGGCTTGAGGTAACCAACAAGGAATTCACCTATAAAGGAGAAAGGAAGAAAACTCAAAGGGGAGGAAACATTTAAATACATGTTGAAGCTTGAGGGGCTAGAAAAGAAGGAGAATTCATACCTGTGGAGGGTGAGCACTCCAAAACAAGAAGAGAATTGCCTTCCACCTGAATATATTATATTGTAGGAGACACCAAAGAATAAGTGAACTAATGGCTTGATGGGAGAGGAAATTTTCAAGGTTCCTCATCCATGTTTTCTTCTACTAGGTGCACACCTTAAGGGTGAACAAGAGAGTAATTCCCAATATCTTCTTGAGAGGGGCCTAGAGGAGACCCCGGAGGTAAGACTAAGTAGGACACACTTTTCCATGCCCACTTTTTCCCCTGGATCTTCCAAATTTTATAGTACCTATTGAGATGTTCATGGGTGTGACAATATGCACATTCAAATGGGATTCCTTCATAATCGATATTCTCATGGTGAGTGATATCCCCTGCACTTATCAAAATAGACTCTGGAAGCCCTTGAGAAAGGTTTAAACCAAGCAAGATGTGAACAATTGACATGTACCCAGTTTGTGGGTAGGAGAATTCAACATCATAATAAAAGCCCAATGTGTTACAAACCTCTTTGAATACACTCTCAAACCAAAAAATAAGAAGCAGAGATAGGGACAATATCTAGCTTATTTGTGTAGGCATAAAAGTTTAAAGATAATTTCTTTATGAAAATGGATTGAGAGCCCCAAGACCATTTCTCGGATATTAGTTTTGTTGCATATTGCTATGAGGAATTGAGCCACCCCATCTAGCCTTTCATGGAAATCATGCACCGAGGTGTATAGCCAAGGAGATGTTTGAAATTTTATTTTTTCCATCTCTAGAGGAAAACCATGGACATGTGCTTTCTATCAAAATGACCAACCACCACTAATTTCTTCATTTTGTGGTTTTCATTGAGATGGACATACTTCCAAAGTACAAGGTACGATCCTGTGGCTTCCTTTTTATGCATTTATGGTTGTGCTTCTGAGGGTGACCGACAAGAGGATCCTATGGGGTTAGATGTCTCTGAGGGAAAGTGCCAAAAATAAATATTTTGGGGGTTAGTATATTGTTGAGGAGATTGGAAGGTGAGGAGGAGTCCTAGAATGTTGAATAATCCCAACGTTGAAAACCCAACAACTTTGGTGATGGTCTTAAGCTAGTAAAATCCGATGAAGATCGCAAAGATGAGGAGGGGTCCAGTGAAGGTAACAATTGGCAAGTAGGTGGTGCCAAATATTGTGGGTGGGGAATGGAATAGAGGTATTGTGGTTTACCATAAAATTCATATCAAGAAGAGGGTTCCATACCTAGGAATTAGCCTATAGGGAAGTATGTAATAACAAATCTAAAATTGTGAAGTTTTGTACCATTGTCAAAGGGCCCTGATCCAACTCAGTTGCGAGAGGAGTAGGGTGTTCAAAAGATGAGATCCTATCTAACCATATGTTGTCTCCTTCCTAGGGGTTCAGTGAGTAATCCTCAAGATCTTCATACATTTTTTCAATCTAATGTTATAACAGGGAAAGTCAGGATTAGGAAAAAAATACTCATGGTTGCATCCCTACTACTCCCACTTTTTCCCTTGGCTCTTCCCAATTTTGCAGTCCCTATTGATATGTCCATGGATGTTACAACGTGCACATTTAAATTGGATTCCTTCATAATCGATATTCTCATGGTGAGTGTTGTCCCCTATGCTAATCAAAATAGACTCTGGAATCCCTTGAGAAAGGTTAAAACCAAGCAGGATGTGAGCAATTGACATGCACCCAGTTTGTGGGTAGGAGAATTCAACATCATATTAAAAACCCAATGTGTTACCAAACTTTTTGAATACACTCTTACACCAAAAAATAAGTGACAGACCAGGGAGACATACCTAGATAGGGACAATATTTAGCTTCTCTATGTGGGCATAAAAGTTTAAAGGTCATTTCTTTATGAAAATGGATTCAAATCCCCAAGACCATTTCTCAGATAGAATTTTTGTTGCATCTTCCTATGAGGAAGTGAGCCACCCCATCCAACCTTTCATGGGAATCATGCACCAAGGCATATAACCAAAGAGATGTTTGAATTTTTGTTTTGTCCATCTCTAGAGGACAACCATGGACATGTGTTTTCTATCAAAATGACCAACCACAGGTAATTTCTCCATTTTGTGAATTTTGTTGAGACGGATGTCCTTCCCAAGTACATGGCACAACTTCTTTGGATTCCTTTTTATGCATTCATGGTTGTGCTTTTGAGGGTGGTTGATAAGGGGAGCCTAAGGGTTTAGATGAATCTGAGGGAAACTGCCAAAAATAAACATTTTTGAGGTTAGTATATTGTTGAGGAAACTGGAAGGTGAGGATGACTCCTAGAATGACAAATAATCCCAAGGTTGAAAACCCAACAACTTTGGCGATGGTCTCAAGCTAGTAAAATCCAACAAAGATTATAGAGATGAGAAGGGGTCTCGTGAAGGTAACAATGGGTGGGTAGATGGTTCCAAAAAGTGTTTGGTGGGGGGGGGAATGGAATAGAGGTGTTTGGTTTTACCATCAAAATCATATCAAGAAGAGGGTCCTTACTTGGGAATTAAAATGCAGGGAAGTATGTACTAACATATCTAACATTGTAAAGTTTTGTACCATTGTCAAAGGGCCCTGATCCAACTCAGTTGCGAGAGGAGTATGGTGTTCAAAAGATGAGATCATATCTAACTATATGTTGTCACCTTCCGAGGGTTTTGGTGTGTAATGCTAAATATCTTCATACATTTTTTCAATTCGATGTTGTGAGAGGGAAAGGAAGGATTAGGAAAACAAATACTCATGGTTGCATCCCTACTAATCCTAGTGCTAGCAAAACCCTAAGATTATAAAACCTCAATCACATCTTCTATTGTAAATAGTTATTTACTATCACATCTTCTAATGTAAATAGTTATTTACTATCCTAGCTAGGAGCATAAACTAAATAATACAATATTGAATAATAAATTATTGAATTAAAAGGAACTATTCATTAACTCAACAAAACTTAAAACATAGTGCATTGTTATTTTAATTAAATAAATATTGGATAAGCATAACATGTGTTCTCATACCTAATCATTGACTAATTGAAAAAATTAAACATATGATTCAAAAGAAACTCACATAAAAGAAAAAAGTGATTTGAATTGTATCCATTTACAAAAATGTAAGAATACAATTGGCTACATTTTTCCAGTAGGTTCTTCTAAAAAAACTAGCCTTAAATATTGCATTTAACTTGATAGAAATATAAAAATCTTGAAATACAAAGTTTTCCAACCACTTTTTCCCTAGGAAAAACTCACCTTTTCAATTGTCCCTCTAGTACCTTTATTCTAGTTCTTTTGTTAGTAATACCAAATTGTCCTAAAAGGGATGGTTATTTTTCTATTACAAAAGAAGAATATTTTATTTCGATTTCACCTTATTTTTCCTTAGTAGTTGTCCTTGGAATATTCTCAAGTGCCATTTTAGTTTTCCTTTCCAAATCTTTAGTTTGTCAAAAGATATTTGAGCATTCTTTTTCTCTTCAACTTGAATTTCTATTTTATCAAAGAATTTGAATACATAATGATGGTTATGTCAAATTTCACTCAACTCTATTTAGAAATATTCTTGATTATTTTTTAGTTTGGAATCTATAGACAAAGTTTATGTCCTAAAAAATTCAGTAGAATTCAATAATCTTTGAATTTCTTCACTTGTGATTCCAATGAATTGATCTATTTTTGATATTTCCCAGAAATATCCTTTAGATTCATTTCCTCTTTCTCATGGAGAATAGTAATTTCTTTCAAATGTTCCTCTTTTAATTTCTATATTATTTCCTATGGTAATCATTATAGATGGTAAATTTTGTATTATGTTGCTCAATTAGTTGGTTTATTTGATGTTATTCATCTTCTTCAATTAAATATTTTTGGTTCCTTAACATTTCCTATAGAAATGTGACTTGTGGCTTTTTCTTTTATATCTCATTTAGGATTTCATTAGCTACCAATGCATTAGCATTGGAAAAATCCCCCAAAACTAAGCCTTGTTTTTCTTGCAACTTTTCAAGTTCTAACCCTACCACATTACGTGCCATGACTTGCTTTGACGATTATTCCTCTGAATTTCCATCCATTCTCTTAGATGTTTCTTTAATAATTCCATTTTTGGAATTACTAAAGAAATAGTCACCAAGGGGTGTCGCAGTCTCTTCCACAGGCTCTAATTTATCAAGATCAAGCATTGCAGTTAAGAGTTTCACATTAAGAGTAACAATAGGTGTAGTAGTGATAGTTCATTAGAGGAAATTTCAGCCTAAAAGTGGCCTCCTAAGGAAAATTAATAAAATAATAGTTGTGAATTTTGGAGGGAAAATAAGAAAACTACTTTTTTAATTGTATTTTCGGCTTATCTCCTTATAGGATTGCTCAAATTTCAAGTGTAGACACTCATTGGATGTGGAATCAAATTCCACATCTAATGAGTACCCACTATGCATACTTTTGAGAAAACCCACATTGATAAAAATTGAAGATACAATAAAAAAGAATATTCAACGCACTTTTTTAATGTATCTTCAATTTTATAAATGTGTGTCTTCTCAAAAGTATGCATAATTGGTACTCATTGGATGTGGAATTTAATTATGCATCCAACGAGTGTCTACACTTGAAATTTGAGTAAATTTATAAGGAGATAAGCCAAAAATTCAATTAAAAAAAGTAGTTTTCCTCATTTTCCCTCCAAAATATTTACATGTACATCTTTTTAAATTTAAAGGATTTTTATTGGTTTACATATTATGACATCGAAATTACATGAAAATTTCATGGGCACTTTTAGGATGAAATTTCCTCTAATGTGGTGTACCTAAAACAGAGGTATGTTAACCTTCAATTATAACACTTCAATTCGGATTGATTTCTTTCATAATTTCATCATTGATTCTTGAAGTTTGCAATTCTATATATGATTCTCCTTTAAAAAGATCGTCCTATTCTCCTTTGCTTTGTTCATTATCTCATTCTTCTTGGATAGATTTTTCTTTTCTCTACTCATTATCATGTTCTTCCTAGACATGTCCTTCCGTGCTCCACTCATTGTTCTTTATTTCCTGAGTAGTTTCTTGTTGGTTGTCTTCTACACCCATATTTCTTTCTTTTCTTCTTCAAATAGTTTTTGTATTCCATTCTTGTAGGATATATTTTTTTTCCTTTTCCTAGCTATCTTCAATATTTACAATTCTTTTAAAGAGTTATTTAAAAGTGTCAACACCTTGAAATACAAAAACAAATGGGCATTTTCTCATGATGGTGAGACTTAGAATATCTAACTAGTTTACAATGTTCCTTGATAATTTATTTACGATCGCGCCTCTTGAAATTTGCAAAATGCAACCAGAGATATTCAAGTTGTTTTTTCTCTTTACATGATGAGTATTCAACATAGTATATACTCTGAGATTAATTGGAAAATAAGGCCACAATTTCTTTGAATTTATGATTAAAGAAGGAGTGCTCCTTGATACCACTATTAGAAGTGTTATTTCTCTTAATACCAGGTGGTCTATAACATACTTAGGAAGAAATGGTGTGTTGTTGCACAACCATAAATTCTAATAAAGGAAAAGTATTAATCTAAGAATCCATCTTGAATCTCTTTGATGGCATCACTATCTTCTTAAATAAATTTAGGGGTTTCCTAATTGTATAATAAAGGGGCATCATGAATTTTTCACAAATATCATAAAAATGCTTCCTGCACTTATAATTCTAGAGTATTGAACAATAAACATGTACAAGAATTTGAGAAGGAGATCAATGTCATTTCATAAGTGAAAATCATTTTGAACACAAATTGCATAAACTAAATAATAGGACATGAAAAATCATTCACTATAACTAGGTGGTGCATCTTGTGATAGATTGAGAGCTTGATTAATACTAGATGTTAAAATCAAATCCCAGTTGAAAATTGACCCTTATTCAACAATCTCATGGACAAGATGAACCCACTATAACTTAATAAGTTGGGCATCGTTCTCACCATATAACCTAGACAACATAGTTGCAACTAATCCAAAGGGTTATTTAAAATTTTATATTGGATACATTGTATCATAGTTCACTTGAATTTTTCAAGGTCATACCTCCATTCCCTTACTAATTCAGGTGTATGTGATTCCTAGACTTCAAAGGCTTCTAAAAATTGTTTGATTAAACTAATTTTTGGTGGCCTTAATTTGTAAATAGTAGTTATACCCTCTAGTCTAAATGATGCTATAACTTGGTGAGATTGACTCACCACTATACACTTTCAAAGGTTGACATGAGAAAAAATCCAACGAACAATGCCATAATAGGGAAAAATTATTGGCCTAGCAATTGTTAGTTGAAGGTAATATTTTCTTTATATTCATATATGCTTCCTTGTCCACGTCATTGTCTTGTGGGAAATATTTGTACCTGAAAAATCTATAAATTTGACCCTAATACAAGCATCCTCTGCATTTAATGTTATGATCTGTTAAATAAAACAACAACAACAACAACATTAGGGTTTTTGTCCTTGTCAAATTATTTATTTTCTTCATCCTCAATTTTAACCCTACCTTAAATTGGGTTTCTTAGACATTTTATCTATATAAAACCTCACTTGCACCAAAAATATAAAATACTTCAAATAAATTGAATGAAGGGCCTGTTTAGTTTATCGATTCATATAAATAAGAAATATTTCTTACCAGAGTTATAGTGGTTGGTAATTAAGTTTCAATATTTATTTTCTGTGAACAAAAATTGGAATGCACAAACAAGGAATTCTTGCTTTTCTTTCATGATATGATTGATATAGATAATATTTTCGAAAGATAGCTAAATGTAGTATAGGATTTAGCCTTGAGCTGTACTTTTGAATAACATTAATGTTTCCATTATTCAAGTTCATAATCATAGATTTTATGATAGTTCGAATAATAATAACCCAACAATATTTCAATTTGATTTGTAAACTGGGAGGAAACGTTCATAATCATTAGAAATCTTGGCAGTCAAAATCTAATATAAATGATAATGTTTAAAAATACATTATGTGAATGAGGGATTTCCACTATCTAGGCGTTTTCTCATGGAAAGATACAAAATTAAAACAATATCCAATTCCCAGATTCCATATCATAGGAAACATAAGCTAATACTTCATTTAATATTGAGCTTAGGAACCACATAAAATAGATATATGGTGTTAGGGTTGTAATACATTTGTAAGAAAAATGAAATGGGTTGCCAAATCAAGTCAAAATCCTTCAATGCTCAACATATAAAATACTATACTAAGATTGTACATGAAATAATATTAGGTTCTTACCTTGGATTAACGATCCTTGGACTGCTTCGAGCATAATGAAAGTTTGGCACATCCCGTATCTGACTAAAAGACATATTTTATTTTTAAACCATGCTCTAGAATTGGATGATTGGAGTTTAATAATCTAAGATTCTTTTCAAGAGAGAAGACCTATCTAAATGTCACTTTTTTGTATCACAAAAGGATATTACTCGATGTCTGAGATATGGATATCTGGTTAGTGGATAATTGAAATGATTAAAATGAAACATGCCCTAGATCTGGATGTTCATAATCTAGATATTCGGGATCCATTTTAAAAATATTAAGAATATTATACGATACATGGATAAAATAGTATAGAGTGGCATGAATTCTGTAAGGTTGTTATTATGTTGAAAGGTGTTTTATAGCCCATCATGGAAGTGATGTTGTAAAAAATTATCGCACCGAGATGCACTCTCCACCCTAGTATGGTAGAGATGTTGTAACCTAATGTAAAGTAATGTTTTATAAACATTTTTACTTTGTAAAAATAAAAATAACTCCACATTAAAAAAATTTACTCGGTAAGAAATAAAATAAAGAAAAAAAATTGTAACACCTTCCTCCCATATTTACCCAAGTTAACCAATTCGCTGGCGTAAACATGCGACGATAGGTTACTATAATCTGATTCAACTCCCCATGTACAGTTAAGGAAGTGGAACCAACACAACACAACCAATCTGACCTTCTACACATGTCACAGAACCTACAGGAGCTAGCCAACACTTCCCGATGATCAACCCTTGAGACAAATTAACACTTCACAGCCCCATAGCTTCAGTCACTCCCATGAAATGGGCATGTGTGCGACTGGAACCCTCCAATCATTCTCACAGCATGGACATGCAAGCGACTGGGGTCTTTTTCAACTAGTTCTGAGCCTGCGACCTCAAATTTTGTGCCACCTTTTCAGGGCCAGGACTCAAGCCACTGCTGAGAACTACATGAAGCCTTAGGAATTAAAATTAACATCAAAAAAATGATACAAATGAAAATACTTGAACAAATACTTGACTAGACCCCTACTAGCCATGACAGGCATTTCGTCAAACATGACACGAATATGAAATTTGCAGGTCATAACAACAAATCTGAGCATGAGGGTCTCATACTTATATGAGAATCGCTAAGAAGAAAGTATGCCTTATCACATTAGCTGCATTATCATCTATTAGGTCATATATTCATTGTTCATTCATTTACAAATCAAAACATGATGAGATCCATACATCATCATTGTCATAAAACATACTCATAACCAACATATAAACAACATAAATAATAAGGATATATCAGTCATAAATTCCACATAGGAACCAATACATTTTCTTATAAAATACCAAGAAAAGGAACTCTTATTAAAGAATACAAAAGCCAACTAGGTATGGGACTTCCACGAACCACCCGACCATAGATTGGCTTAACAAAATCTTTCTTTAATCCAATCACCCCCGTGCCATATTCCAAGCATGAATGTGGTACTCATAACCAAAACTAATACAGAGCTTCCCGAGGCTACATCACATCACCCTCATCAATAGAACTAGGCTTTACCGCAATCCTCACTGGATCACTAGGACAAAACAATAAACATACAATATCAATATTTACCGTGATCCCCACCAGATCACTAGGCCATGAAAAAGCATGGATGCCACCGGATTTCTCCACCTACACCGTGAGCAATTTTCTTGTCTCCTAGTCTCTAGGCTTTACCACAATCCACAGTCTGATTCAGGGATCACTAGGCCATAACCGAGACAACAGTCTCTAGGATTTACCTGAATCCACACCGGATCACTAGGCCCTAACTGAGACTCCACTCTCCAGGATTTACCGTATATCCCATCCTAGGATTCCTAGGCCTGATGAAGAGCAGCCACCTCTAGGATTTACCGTATATCCCATCCTGGGATTCTTAGGCCTGATGAAGAGCAACCACCTCTAGGATTTACCGTATATCCCACCATTCACCGGTTGAGGATTCCTAGGCCCACCAAGGCAACACAAAATTTAGCTTTACCGCAACCCATAGTCTTGTTCAGTGGTTACTAGGCCATGTGTTCTTTCTTTCATAGTTCCACCTCACTAAGTTTTGAATCCATCCAGTAATCCATCTCAACCAAAACATGAGAACCCATCACACCATGGCTATTTGGAAATGGCAAGGAAAGGTTGAAGAAAATTGTCACACCCAGTAAAACCCATGCCCATGATAGCAAGAGAACCAAGAACACACATGCATAACCATGCATACCAAAAATAGCAAGGAAATCACACATGCAAAACAATAGCTACAAATAATCCTGTTGTAGCTACGTGATCTTGCTCTTCCTTGCTTGATCCTTACTTTCCTTTGCCTCCTTTTCTTTTCTTGATCTAATGTTGAAGTGCTGCAAGAAAAATCTAATTGTCCAAGAGTGAGAGAGAGAGAATAGAGAGAGAGCTCCAAAACTAAACTAACAGAAAGGTACCAACTGATCCTCAGTAGCCTTTTTATAATGAGGCCTCTATTTTCTTCAATTTTCCATTATTTTCCTCCTCACATGCAACTTGTGACCTTTCACCTTTTTCTCCTAATTTCGATTATTTTCAAAAATAAAATTCCAATTAATGATTCATGCCTTTCCAAATCCTTTGTGATTGCCTTTTCCAATTTCCTTAGCCATAATAAACTAAATGAACACCCACACTAGGATGTCTTTCCCAGGATTCAGCTTGGAATAAGTGTCCCATAACCGTGCTTATTATTTTGCCTTTATTAAATTTATTTACATGAAATTTTCACGAGGGATGTTACAAAACCATCCCCCTTGGGGGAACACCATCCTTGGTGTTAAATGACACCTACAACCAACAAAAATGTTGCAAGAAAGACATAATTCCCATGGAGCTTTATAGCTTAGCTCAATGCAATATTTACAATGTTCAACCTACTGAGAAGCAAACCACCATGACAACCATAATGACATGACACCCATACTGCTTATTGGAGATTTATAACATAGTTCATGGTCATATTTACATCCATATACATATGTACATATACCAAAACATCACACCAAAGAATATACCAAAAACATCTACTCAACCAACGAATAAGGAAGGATACATAACCCGCATCTGATCCACCATCTCCCATGTAGCTTCATCGGGCCCAAAGTGCTTCCACTCACTTTAACCTGCTCGATTGCTCACTTTCAGAGCATGAGCATCTTTCTTTGCAATATACACTGAGGTTCCATCTGGAATTCTCCATATGGCTCCACCTGTAATACAAACCACTCAATCACATGATCAACATCTTTAACAAATTTCTTAAGCAATGACACATGGAAAACGTCATGGAATTTCACGGTTGGAGGCAGTGCAAGTCAATATGCTACTGGAACAATCCTTTCAATAATCTTGAAAGGTCCACAAAACCTAGGTGTCATCTTGGCACATGATCCAATCCGCAAGGAGCTATTCTTGGGCTTGATACGCAAGTACACATGTTCCCCAACGTAAAACTCCTTAAACAACTTGTTCTAGTCTACATAAATTTTATGTTTGTCCTGTATTGTCTTCATATTCTTCTTGATTACCTGCATTTCTTGTTCCATTTTTCCAACATATTTGATCCAATCAACACCATGTTAACTAGATCACTCCAACTGATGGGAGTATTACAATTCCACCCAAACAATGCCTCAAATAGACTCATCCTCAGATATTATTGATACCCATTGTTGTAAGTGAACTCAACTAGTGGAAGATACTCTTCCCATTTTCATTGTTGATGCATCACATACATCCTCAACATATCCTCCAAATCCTATTGACCCTCTCTGTTTTTCCATATATATATGGATGATAAGTTGTGCTAATGGCCAACTCTATACCCAAACATGTAAATAACTCTTTCAAAACCTAGAAGTGAACTTGGAATCCCTCTCTGACACAATATTTTTTAGAACACCATGCAATCTGGCCACATCTCTGATGAAAACATGTGATACATCACTAGATGAATAAGTAGACTTCACTGGAATGAAGTGTGATACCTTTGTTAACCTGTCCACCACAACCATGATGGAATCATGTTGTCTAGATTTCCTCAACAAACTTGTGATGAAATCCATGGAAATAACCTCTCATTTCCACTCTGGAATCATAACTAACTGTAGTAGTCCACCTGGATGCTTACATTATGCCTTTACCTATTGACAGTCCAAGCATCTAGCCAAAAACTATACCACGTCCTTCTTCAGATTCGGCCAATAATAAAACTTCTTCACTTTTGTCATTGTATTTTGATATCCTGGGTGACCTGAATATAACTTAGCATGAAATTCCCTCAAAATGAGCTTCTTGAGTTCAATTTTGTCTAGAACATATATCATGTCCCTAAATCTAACCAAGCCATATGCTGTAAGATGATAGTCCACATCATGATCCCTTGTATCTGCACTTGTACCTATAATTTGTTGTAACCTGTGCATAAGCTCCGTTTACCTGTCATCCTGCTAACCTACGTGTAAGATCCAATCTTGTAACTCTGTCCCATAAGAACTCATAGTTGTTATATGATTCACCTGTATCTGCCTGCTAAGAGCATCTACAACGTTGTTCTCTTTACCCTTGATGTACTTGATCTCGAAGTTGAACTCACTAGTTGTGGCCAACCATCTAGCTTGCCTGGAATTCAAGTTCAGTTGATCAAACAAGTATCTCAACCCACTGTGATCAATCATCAATACAAACCTCCTGCCAAGAAGATAGTTCCTCCACATCTTCAATGCATGAATGATTGCTACCAGCTCAAGATCACGTGTCAAATAATTCTACTCATGCTCATTCAGTTTTTGTGATCCATAGCATACCACGTGTCCTTCCTACATAAGAACTCCACCAAGTACTCTCTTGCAGGCATTTGTACATACCACAAACTCCTTGTCTGGATCTACAATCTTTAACATTGAAGAATTTGTCAACAACTGCTTTAACTCCTCAAAACTTGTTGCACATTCCTCTATCCATTCAAATTTCTTACCTTGCCTATGCAATTATGTAATAGGGTATGTAATCTGAGAGAATTTCCTAATGAACCTCCTATAGTAACTTGCTAACCCCATAAATGATCTTACCTCTTCCACATTTCTAAGGGTTTCCCACTCCATGATATCCCTTATCTTCTTTGGATCCAATGTTATACTTTCCTTGGAGACCACATGCCCCAACTAATGTACCTTTTTTTGAAATAAACTGAATTTTCTAGGCTTAGCATATAACTTATGCTCTCTGAGAAATCTCGACACTACTGTTAAATACTCGGCATGTTCTTCCTCATTTTTAGAATATACCAATATGTCATCAATGAACACCATAAAAAACTTGTGCAGATAAGGATGCAACAAACTATTCATGAAGCACATAAAGGTAGCTAGAGAATTAGTCAAACCAAATGGAACTACAAAAAACTCATAATGGCCATACCTAGTCCGAAAAGTTGCCTCATATATATCCTCTTCTGTAAAGCATACCTAGCGATATCTATATCTCAAATCAATCTTTGAGAACAATATTTCTCCCTTCAATTGATCGAACATGTCATCAATCCTCGACAACATATACATGTTCTTGATGGTCACCTTGTTGAACTTCCTGTAATCAATGCATAATCTAAGAGTATCATCCTTCTTCTTCACAAACAATATCGGTGTACCCCAAGGTGATACACTTGGCCTAATGTATCCCTTTTCAAGCATTTCCTTCAACTATGACTTTAACTCTACTAACTCTGGAGTGCTCATCCTATATGGTGCCTTTGATGCTAGTGCTTCCCCTGGTATCAACTCAATAGAAAAGTCTACTTCCTTGTGAGGTGAAAACTCTAAAATATCTGCTGGAAACACATCCTAAAACTGCTGCAAGATCGGATTCCTTCTCAATACCTCTGCATCCTCAACATCCTTACCTTTGTCACTAGAAATATGCACTGCAAATAACACACACCCTTTTTTGCAACTACGTTTTGTATACATAGTTGTAATCATTATAACCGATGTTGCCTTTTTCTTATCCTGTAAGATTATTTGTTCTCCATTATCATCCAAGCACTCAATGGATTTGTCAGAACAATCCACTTTGGTCCTATGAATATATAGCCAATCCATACCCAATAGCATATTATATGACCCCAACAACAATACATTCAAATTTCTTGATGTAGACATACCATTCAACTCAAATGCATAAGCTCTTTCCCAATTTTATACTCTCTTCTTTGTACATGTAGCTAACTGCACTAACCAGGATTCTACATGCACTTCTTTATTCAAACCACACTTATCCACTAGGTCAAGATTAACATAACTATAATTAGATCCAGGGTCATTCAAAATGGAAACAACTTGATCACAAATCTTACCTTCCATCTCAATAACAATTTCCTGGTGCTCGTCCTGCTTGTTATCCAGCGCTACATAGATACGAAGAATGCTCTGCCCAACATCCCCAACATTTTGCACCTCTTGTGCATTATAGATATGAGGCCTACCACCCTGATTTTACATACAATCTCTCTTAATAAGTTCCTTACCACATCTCCAACACTCCAACTGTCCTATACCATCACCTCTATTCTATTGTTGTTACCCATGTCTCTTTCTAGCTATGTTGAACTTCTTATATGGCGCAACATTTTCTTTCTCTTTTGCATTCTTAGGCCTTGTTTTTTTCGGTTTCCAATTACCTTTATCTTTCCCTTTCCATCCTTTTTGAGATTCATTCTTACACTTTGATTTCTCATAAGAATGCTTCAATTCCCCAATAACTTCCTCAAGTGACCAAGGCTCATCATACTCAATCTGATCTCTAAAAGCTAATGGAAATCCATATCATACCTCAATATCTCCAGGAACTTAATCATATACTCCTCATTTTTCATCGATCCCATCTTTAGCTCGTAAAATTATTTGGCCTTACTGTCATGATACCTTTCTGACAAATATTTCTTCCTAAAAAGTCTCTTGAATTCATGCCATCTCAACTCTTATGTCTTGATGTCTTGTTGATGGTACTCGACTCACTAACATTCATGGGATCTCCCTGATATGAAGTCCCGACTAGACCTCAAGCTGTTTGGAGTAGGAGTCCCAACAATGGGTGGTAGTGTAATGCCTTGACCACGGTAGCGCGCAGAGGTAAGTATGATAGCAATGGGTGAGAGCAAGTGTGTGACCCTACGGAGAGTCAAGTGTGATGCATGAGAGTTCAAATACACTAAGGGGAAAAGGAAGTGTGGCCCTTACAAGCCTGTAATACTACGTAGCTTGAAAGGAACACACGAGTGGAATGGCATCACAAGATAAAATGCATAATAGTCCACAAATTAAAGTGATGAGTTAATCCAACAACACGCATTCAACAGGATTCCTACAATTGCATACAAAGTAGTTCATAAGAAAATTCATAATTTAAACAACATACATTGCTAAAGCAACTAGAATTGTCCAACTACATTAACAACATATGCATGAAAGTGTGTTGGCTCTAATATTATTATTATAAGTGAAAGTTCCATCCATACATACACCATTAACGACCACTAGCTCCAATAGTGGAACATTATAGTCAAGAACACCTGCTCCTCCAAAGAAGTATACTCAATCTACACTATGGAGAAGCCAAGGCTCTTCACAATACTCCCAAACCTTTCCTAAGTCTAAGCTTAGCCAAAACCTTGGCTCCCAAAATCCCCTTCTATGAGTTATGAGATTTTATTTATAACAAAGGGTGGGGTGACCCTTGATATTCCCCTTTTTGACTCTTTGACTACCCTCATGACTCTTCAACTTCCTTACAAGTAACTCATTACATGACATGATGACATTTCACATTCCACTAATTGTTGGAGAAAATGTAACTAGGTTCGGTCTTCATAAATGTAATTTTGATATTTTTACTTATTCAAGAAAAGAGAAATTATTTTTGTATTATTTGTCAATGATTTTCTTGCTCATTGAAAATAGGTTAAGCACATTTTGAATTTATTTTAGAGAGTCAAAGTCAAAATGTAATTATGAAAAGACCCTTTCATCATGTAATTCATCATACAATGTCAAGGAAATAACTCCAATCATGGTCAAATCCTCTCCTAGCACCAACGAAGTCTACAAGAAGCAAAAACGATGAATAAATGTTGAAATATAATGCAACTAAAGTCGGCTTTAGGGACAATCATGTCGGCTTCAAGGGGGAGGGATAGACCTCTATAAATAGAGGTTGTCCACTCCTCATTTGGACACACACTCACATCTATGAAATCTGAAAGGGAGAAGAATGCTTAAAGGATGAAGAAAAGGTGAGAAAGGGGGCTACAAGGACAACGTTACAAGAAGGAAGAACAACGAAGTTAAGGGGTTTCTTTCTATGGTTTTTGTAGCCACACATTCGAAGGAGTAAAGGAAAGATTGTGGCCATATCAGCAGCAAAAGTGCAGTGACATATTATCTATGGTTTGGGCTAGAAACTAGGCTAATAAAGGTCTCTTACTCCAGCATTGAAGGCAGCCTCACAAGCAAAGGAAGAAGAGACATAACTGAGGAAGAAGAGGATTGTTTATAGGGCTAGAAATAGTCACATGTGCGAGGAGAAGGGCTTGATATCAGTTTATGGCAGCAACATAAGAAGCGTAATTCAGATGTGAAGTTAGGTCTACAAGGTATCCCAAGGTCAACAAAGAATTTCCTCCTTATAGCAAAGAAGAGGAGCCCTAATATTCTAGGGTTTCCTAACCTAGAGGACAAAGTGCTGGAAGACAAAGTGCCAAAAGAAGTGCAAGATGTGTTGAAAGTGACAGTGCATAAAGAGGAAGGATTTGACTTATGCTTGGAGGAGATCTTAGTCAAGGGTCTAGGGTTTGGTATTTTTTCAAATAAGAATCTTCAATAAGAGAAAACTTACAAAGGGTTTCCCTCTCAAGAGTGGAGAGGGTTCGTCCCTGGTAGAGAGCCAAATTTTGTGTTCTTGTCATTTTGTTTTGGTAGCAGTTTGATGAAGCAAACACATATGCACTAATAATAACAAGAAGAAGTATAAGCTAACTAAGAAAAATTAAAAATACTTCACAAATTATTATCAAGCCTCATAGAATCACCACAACACTACTTTTCCCTATATTCTCTAACATAGTATCAGAGCATAGGTGACACATCAAGGAAAGGGCAACTCAAAAACACTCAAGCATCTACAAAGTTGAAGCATCAAGCATAGAAGTCTCAACCACTTCAAGGACAATAAGGGTCTACAATCCATCATTCATCAAGGAGGGCTACAAAGCTAGAAGGAGAGACTTATATAAAAGAAGAATCAGATCTACATCAAGCTACAATTCCTAAAGCACACCTCATCACCAAGTAAGTCCACTTGGAGAAGACAACTTGAAGGACATCAAAATCCAGGGAAGTCAAGCCATCAAGATTTCAAGGAGCAAGAAAATCCATCAAATCTCAAAAATCTATCAAGTAAGTACATGTCCCCTTCTGAATATACATCAATGTCTTTTTGCAAGGAAAGCAATAAATTGGTAGGCACCAATAACTTTCTTGTATAGAAGAAGAGGATTGATCTACTTCTCAAGGAGAATGAGCTCATAGAATATGTCAAGGGGAACATCAATTTCCCTACTAAGGAACAGACTCAAGCCTTAGCCAAGTACAATAAGGGTGAGACAAGAGCTCAAAGGACTCTGATAAAATCAATCAAGGAATCTCACATTCCCAATGTCTCTAAGTTTGAGACATCAAAAGAAATTTATGATAATATATTAGAGCTATTCGGGGTATCCACCACCAGAGAAGTATTATCTCTAAGGAATGAATTATACAATATGATCATAACAAAGGAAGGAATAGCTACCTACTTCATGAAATCTCTGAGATGATATATCAACTTCAAGAGCTTGGGGAAGTCGTGTCTGACAGAGAGATGACAATTGTTGTACTCAATGCTCTAATTGAGGAGTGGGGAAACTTCACATCAAGCATTTATGCCAAGAAGGAAGCAACCACTATCAGTTATATGTCATCTCTATGCAGAATAGAGGAGACTATACTTAAGGTGAAAGAAGATGTGGGATAAAAGGAGCAAGCATTTACTACCATGGCCAAAATAAAGGGTAAATTTGGCAAGTTTTGTCCACAAAGAACAAACAACAAAGACATGTCTAAGATCCAATGTTTTGGATGCCAAGAATATGGACACTACAAAAGGAATTGTCCCAAGCTTAAGAAGAACAACAACAACGAGAGAAAGAGAGAAGAAGCTCATATAACTCAAGAGGTGAAAGAGGAAGGAAAGAAGCTAAAGAAGGAAGATCCTCTAGATCTCTACTATGACTAGGTAAAACTCTTTCCTTCTAGACTTCTTTCAAAGTTTTGAGTAGAATAGGAGCATGTAGGAATAAATTAAATTGTATGGATAGAATTACTTTCTAGAATCTAGCATCATGATGTACATGGAGTTCTAGACACTCATGTAGATGTAGCATTTATGAGAAGAACAAAAATGCATAAGTAGAAATATCTTCTAGAATATAGGAGCATGGAAAATATATCTCAAAGATATTCATGGAGAAGGAGCATACCTAGAATAGGACCTCATATATGATGGAAAAAATTTTATCATGACAAGAATCTTAGAAGACCTAAATAATCAAAGGTAGGAAACATTTTCAAGGCAAGGATCATTAAGATCCTATGATGGAATCTTCAAGAGAAGGTTTGTGAACTAAGGCAAATGTCTCATTGGGAATCCCACTCATGGGATTCAAGAAAAGGTATGATATGCAGGAAAGCTAAGATGAAGCAAGAAGGGCTACACCAAAGAATGATCAAGGAGGATTAAGATGAGGTATGTATGCATCAAAGTTTAAGTCATGTCATCATATGTATATTCTTGAGCCACGAATATAGTCCTATAACATGATCAAGCATGAAAGGATCTCTTTCACCAAGAACATGCTCGAAGGCATGTACCGCGATGGAATGAAGGTCAACAAAAGAACATGCTCACATAAGGAGCATAAGATTGCTAAGAAGAAAGAAGAAATGCTAACAACTCCAGAAAGCAAGGGATGAAGGAATGCTTCCACAAGAAGCATTAGGTGGTTGACCAATCTATCTGAGAAGAGGCAAATGAAGAAAGAGATCAAACATGTGAAGAACACCATGATCACCGAGAATCACTATCTGACAAAATGCCTTGAAATATATCTCCTGAAATAAGGTAGGATAACTCTAATGAAGGAAGAAATGACCCTTGACACCTATGAAGGCCTTGGAGATATAAAAGGTGCAGATAATTTATTATACTCTATGAAGATGTCATGATGAATAAGTCATCCAACAAAAGGAAAAACAATGTTGAAGCAATATTGGGATGAAGTCATGATGGGCTACTAGGTCAAAGCATATAACCTAGCAAGTACAATGGAGCATCCATGAGGAGAGCATTCTGAAGCATGGACAAGATGACAAAGGAGTAGCCAAGATGACAAGAAGAACCTGATAGTCACTTTCCACGAAGCAATGACATGACAAACCAAGAAGGAAAGTGATGGATGGATGGTGCCCTACCGAGAAGAAGTTTGATTGAAGACTTCATGACATCAAGAAAGGAAGGAGATCATGCAATTGAAGGACCCACGAAGAAGAAGTTGTTGATGAAGGAAAGAGCCCCTAGTTAAGAGGGAGCTCTAACAAGTCCCTGATCAAGAGGGAGTTCTGATTCATGCCTGATTACAAAGGAGTGACAGTTGTGTTTTCCTTTTCATGGGCCTTGTAGCCGTAAGTCTAGATGAAGGCCATGAAAGGAAATGTGAACACGAGATAGACACAACATTCTTGTCTTCACTTGGGAAGAGAGAATGGTAGGATTAGGTAATCATCTGGCATCTGATACTCTTTAAGGATGTGTAGGGCATCCAAGACAGGAGTAGGCAAGAGGACCGATATTCTTTGAGGGCTGGGAACCCAAGATAAGAATAGTCCTAGAAGGTCATACTCGAGAACACCCGGGTGGGTATGTACCTTGAGAGACAATGATGAAGGTGTTCATAAATTATGGGTCTCACCAGCATTGTGGCTCATGGTCTCATGAAGAGATGGAATTGTTAGTCAAGGCCTTGCACTATGACAATGATGATGGATATGATGCTATAACAGATGGATTGCTAATCTGGTTTCTCTTGTGTGAATTATTCAAGATTGAAAATTTCTAAACACCTTGTAATGTTGTATGAATACCTCCCTAGTTAAGAGGGAGTGTTGGAGAAAATGTAACTAGTTTTAGTCTTCGTAAATGTAATTTTGATATTTGTACTCATTCAAGAAAAGAGAAATTATTTTTGTATTATTTGTCAATGAGTTTCTTGCTCATTGAAAATAGGTTAAGCACATTTTGAAGTGCTTCTAGAGAGTCAAAGTTAAAATGTAATTATGAAAAGACCCTTTGAGGGCATGTTACATCATGTAATTCATCATACAAGGTCTAGGAAATAACTCCAAGCATGGTCAAATACTCTCCAAGCACGAACAAAGCCTACAAGCAGCAAAAATGATGAATAAATGTTGAAATATAATGCAACATCAAGTCGGCTTTAGGGACAGTCATGTCGGCTTTAAGGAGGAGGGACAGACCTCTATAAATAGAGGTTTTCCACTCCTCATTTGGACACACACTTACATCTCTGAAATCTGCAAGGGAGAAGAAGGCCTAAAGGACAAAGAAAAGGTGAGAAAAGGGGCTACAAGGACAGCATTACAAGAAGGAAGAACAACGAAGTTAAGGGGCTTATTTCTAGGGTTTCTGCAGCCACACGTGCGAAGGAGTAAGGGATAGACTCTGGCCAAATCAGCAGCAAAAGTGTAGTGACATATCATTTATGGTTTGGGCTAGAAACTAGGCTAATAAATGTCTCCTACTCCAGCATTGAAGGCAGCCTCACAAGAGAAGGAAGAAGAGACATAACCGAGGAAGAAGAGGATTTTTTCTTGGGCTAGAAACAGTCACACATGCGAGGAGAAGGAAGGGCTTGATATTAGTTTAGGGAAGCAACATAAGAAGCCTAATTTGTATGTGCAGTTAGGTCTACAAGGTATCCCAAGGTCAGCAAAGAAGGTCCTCCTTATATCAAAGAAGAGGAGCCCTAATATTCTAGGGTTTCCTAACCTAGAGGACAAAGTGCTGGAAGACAAAGTGCTGGAAGAAGTGCTGGAGGTGACAGTGCATAAAGAGGAAGGATTTGACTCATGCTTGGAGGAGATCTTAGTCAAGGGTCTAGGGTTTGGCAGTTGTTCAAATAAGAAGCTTCAATAAGAGAAAACTTACAAAGGGTTTCCCTCTCAAGAGTGGGGAGGGTTTGTCCCTAGCAGAGAGTCAAATTTTGTGTTATTGTTATTTTGTTTTGGTAGCAGTTTGATGAAGCACACACATATCCACTAATAAGAACAAGAAGAAGTATAAGCTATCTAAGAAAAAGTAAAATGACTTCACAAATTGTTATCAATTCTCGGAGAATCACCACAACACTACTTTGCCCTAGATTCTCTAACACTAATGACACTTGGAATTTCAATTACAACATATTTACAATATTATTACATTTTCCACATGTACCCATGTAAGACAAAATAAGATAAAGATAGCCTAACAAGAAAAAAAACTTTGATTCTGAAGTTTGGGGAAAGACCAACTTAGCAACCTCCACTTCGTGCTTCTCGGTCACATATTGATGTCAAGCTTGGTACTACATGATGGTGTCCCAAAACTATTTGATGGTGTCTTTCTGAAAGGGGACCCTTGCCTCCATGGCATCTGGGTATATGGTCTTGGAACCTGTATCCAACTTGTTCTGAAGCATGTGCAGCATGGTGTTGACCTTGACAGGACCACTGATGTACTTATGTGTGTTGTGTGTGCTCAGCTCCAAGTCTTCCCTGGTGGCCTCTCATCTTAGTTGCTCCATGTACTCATCAATATCTAGTCGGACTTGGTTCTTGGGTCTAACATCGGTGAGGGAACCAACTAATGAGATCATGTGCCTTCTCACCATGACATCCAAACTGTTGTATAGACGCACATATGAGGCCTGTATGTTGTGGATGAATGTGGCGAGTTGCTCGTAGTTCTAGAACAACATCTAGACCTTTTCTTTCTCCAGCTCTTCCTGTGGTTTCATCTTCTTAACTAAGTCAAGTGGGGCCCCTTTTTGCCACATTGTCCACTCTTGCACATGGGCGATGGCAGCATGTATGTTCTCGAGAGTTTGAAAAAACTCTTTACTCCACTATTATAGGCCATGCACATAGACAACTACTTTATGCACGGTGAAAACACTGTCATAGAGCTTCCGCATGGTACTATCAAGTGTTGATACTTCAGCAAGTATCACTTTCCTCATCTCCCCCACTACGGAAACTGCATTCTATGTTGATGCTTGAAGTTGTTCTACCTCTTTCTTGGAAGCCTGCAAGTTCTTTGCCAGTTGTTCATTCTCAGTTGTCATGTAATTAAAATTTGATCTTGTTTCTCCTGCATAGGCCAAGCTAGCTTCGCCAAGGGCATTGGATGTTGCCTAGTGTCTCACACTATCACCCTTTCCTTGATGAATGCAGGTGATGTGTGGTCATCTGGAAAGTGCTTTCTCCATGCCTATACAATCCTCTTCTTCAACTCGTCAAATGATATATTGTACACATCCATGACTAGATCATCATCAAGGAGAACAACTTATCCTTGCTCGCTCGAGGCTAGTTTTGACATTGGATGTGGCAGAGACTAATAGATGACCTATGGTCCTCTCAGCATAAGATTAGTGTCTTCATTCTGTGGATCCTGCTCTAACTCCATGTTTTTCACTTTGATCAGTTGCTCAGTCTACTGAGTAAGATCCCGATCCTGCATCTGTTCACCCTATTCCTCAACTGCTGGATGTTCCGACTCATCAACCTATATGGGCATTGTTTTCTCTGTCATCGCACCTTGCCTTTGTTCCTCTTCGTGTTTCTTCTTCTCTTCTCCTTCTCTCTGCCTCAACTACTATTCTTCCTTCAACTTCTTCTTTGTCTCCTGCAGCTTCAATTATTCTTCCTGCAACCTCTACTTTTCTATCTTCCTTTTCTCTACTCTCTTTATCTGCTTCTCCCTCTTTGCTTCAGATGCCAAAGCTACTTTCTCCATGATAGGATCTGCGCTCATCTTGCAGCTTTTCTGTGCCTTCGGGTTCTCAACAATCTTCCTCTTTCCCTTGTCCTGTAGTGGATTGTTGCCTATTACTGTTGTTGTTGTTGCTTCCTACGTTGCTGTTGCATGCATAGCATCTTTCCAAGTTGTTGCTATACTGACAATATCATGGAGTTTGGAGGCATTATAGAAGTACCTCCAAGGGTCCTCCTCTAACCAGTGAAATGTCTCATGGATTCGTGGAAAGTACACCCTCACACAGTGGTCCTTTCAAATAACGTGGGGTTCATACAGATTAAATTCTTTGGTGCCAAACTCAAATCTCATTATCTCCTTAGCCTCGGCATCTGCATCCTTCAAGCTCTTAATCTCGTATAAGCTAATCCACAAAGGAAGAGTGGGCCATGGTGCTTTCTTATTCCTATGAAGTTCATCTGACAACCCTGTGGAGAGGTGATATGTGACCTCTTGCATGATAAGTGGCATACCTTGGTAAAACATGCGGAGGATTCTCTCCTCGAAACACTTTGATGAAGGTGCCACCTGGTGAGGCATACCAATCTGCAATGTTTACTATTACCTCCATTTCTTCTTGGGACATGCAAGGAAGATCCTACTTAAAGATAAGCTTGTACAATGAAATGATAAAATGGTTAGTTATCTTTGCCATCACTCCTCGATAGCTCCAATTGGAACACAACTTGTAATAGACGTTGACGACAGTGTCTTTTGGTGTCCATGTCCATCTCATGCCATGGAATTGTTGTTGGGCATAGATTGCATTAAGTATGTATGCAGACATGTAAAATATTGCTAGCCCATTCTTGGGTGGATTATAAGCATTAGTCACATGGATCTTCAACTGATGAGCCAACAAATCTAACTAGTTGAATGGCTTCCCATCACTCACCAACTAGTCTAGTATGACTACCCACCCTTCAGGAAAGGTTTATGTGTTGTCTTGACCATATATTCTGCAGAAAAAAGATGATCAAGAATTGATAAGCCTTCCTGAGGTATTTTGTCTTCTAAACATGATTGGGTGTCTGTCTAAAATTTGACGGCGCTTTCATCCAATGCCTGACGATATCTCTAGTGTTCACAAACCTATGGGTGGTATATAAAAATGATTCCATGCGCTTCATCGGCTGGGGTAAATGATACATCTACTGAAATTTGTCTCCCCTGAAGGTGGCAAGCTCTATCCCGTTGGCACTGCTCAATGTCATTGTTTGTTCATATGTGTGTGATAAAATACAGCTGATAACGTTCGCACATGGGAAGGTGGGGTACCTGCATGCAACCTTGTATAAGCCTGACCACTGGATACTAAGATAAACATACCAGTCCTCTAAGTCTTCCTTGAAGTCCACTGCAAAAGTATATTTGATTTTTTGCCATGTCAGTGTTGAACCTTTCTCAATGAAAATCTGAGTATCTACATAAATTCGTAGGTCAACTGATATTTTCTCAACTACTTCCCCGATACTACTCTTGGCAGTTTCCTTTGATGCAACTCTCTTGGAATTCATGTTAATTGTAACTGTTAGAGAGATGCTCACCAATTGTTGTAACTATGGTACAGAGAGGACACTCATGGCAAGCAAATGTTAGCTTAAAAACCAAAGAAACTTCAATACAAGACCAAGTAGCAAACCGGGCTCATGATGGGAGGTATTGTACAATTTTGGTTGACAGGGCGCACAAGATAACTGTGGGAACTACACATTGCACAATCCTAGCAATCAATCGAGAAGCTTAATGATTGGAACCGTGCAATGTGTAGTTCAACCTTTGGCCAAGGTCGAGAGAGACTATGCATTGCGTGGTCTCAGTGGCCAAGATGGGATATTGGCTTCTGAAACTGTGTAATGCATAGCTGGAGCCAGGCTAGGAGAGCCTCTGCACAATTCCAGAAGCCATGGCAGAGGCCTTGAGCTCCTAGAATGCACAGTGCATGCAGTAAAGTGTGCAATCCGAGCAAAGGGAGACTAGATCTGCCCATGGGGAGTATGAAAATTGAGAAGATCTGAAATATGGTGAGATGTTGAGTGCAGATATGACTAAGTTTTGATGCATGCATGTGAAACAATTGTAGGAATAAATCAAACTGAAGGAAAATGAAGCATGTGAAGGGAGTCATCGCAACTGTTGGTACAAAAACGAGAAAACACATGAGACACTCGGGAAAGGAAATATATAACTTGAAACAACACTTCTATAGGCTAAAACAAGTTAAAATTCTAGCAGTCATTTAGAGAAACAAGTGAAACATCACTCTCACAAGTTAAACAACAAAAAGCGGCAAAAGACAAGAAAAGCAAAACTCACCCAGAAAAGTGATGACGGTCGCACCAAAGGTTCCTTAATTCCCTCGAGGATGCTAGAGATCCAAGATAAAATGTCCAAATGAGCTCTAGTGGCATCAATTAAATAGATTTGGTCAAGTTAGGGTTTATGATGCACATGCCAAAAATCAATGAAAAAGTGACACTTGGTGGCAGTGTCCAAAATAACTCAAGTGCCTCCATCGGGTTGATAAAAATAGATCCCTATTTTTTTTAGTTGTTTTTTTATTTTTGATTTTTTTATTTTTCGAGAAAAATTACCATGCATTTCCTGAACATATTGCACAGTTCCGGGAAGAACCGGGCAGCTCTCTAGCTCATGCATTGAGTTGTTTCTGAGCATAATGGGTTATGCGCAATTTATGGGCTAAGTGGCTCTGGGTTGCCTCTCATGTATGCACAATCTCCCACCTCAAGGTTATCTTCCATTCAATGCTATGCATTTCCTGAGCTCAAGGCTCACTAGCGGTCAAGACTGCACAATTCCCAAGGGCAAGACCAGTTTCCCTCAAGAATTGCGCAATTCTCTAAGGCAAGCCCAAAACTGTCGAAAGACCAAGTCAAGAGATCAGATTGTGGGTTAGAAAATGAACCAACTGAGAAAACACAAGCCATGATGAAAAGAATAAATCTCATTCGAAGCACAGGTACCTGGATTAGTGCAAGATGAGTTGTTGTGGTTTAGAAGGGAGGCTCCAAAATGAATCATAGGAAAAAAATTGGAGGGTGGTTGTAGCCACTACAACATGTCTCTTACCTACTTCAAATCTTCCCACTAGATGTTTGCTTTCCCTTTGAGGATGAAGATAGTTATTCTGGCCTTCATATTCTCTATGTAATCATGTAGCTCAAATAATTTCTTCATCCCAAGTAGGCATGCTTTTGCATCCTCCGAATTCTTAAAATCTCCATCAAAGGTAGGTGGCTTCACTTTCTTGAACTCATCTGGAAAATATCCAATGGAACTCCTCCTATAAGGATGACAATGATGTTGATCATAGTGCCTGCCAAAACTAGAACTAGAATAGAACATGTGTCCATCACCTCTCCTATCTGGAGTACCCAAGAGCTTGTCATCTCTAATCATGTCATACCTATATGGCATGTTCCTACCATGAGATCTACTCCCATATGCCCCATTAGTTCTATCCTCCTATCCATGGTTGATTCGAAGTGGTCCCTATCTCTGCAATTCTGATAAACTCTAAAGGATTACTGCATTAACTTTTGTGTGTTTCTCTTGTGCCTGCATGATTATGTTATTATCTACCTTGTAAATTCTTAATTCTTCCTTCAAGCTTCTCAATGTGTCTGCTAAGTTAGATGAATTCCCAACACCACGCTTCTCATCTGATCCATAAGGAGAGTCTCGTGAATTGCGGTCTACCATCTTTCTAGTCATCTTTGATCTCTTTCCTGCCAACATACCATTTCATCCAAACAAAAATATAAACATAATCAACATACCTCAATATAGTTTGGGGAGGATATCTCATTTGCAAGATCAACTAGGTTAGCGCAATACATGTATAAACATAATCATAACAGCATATAGATATCATCCTAACCATAGTCCAGTCATTAATGCATGACATTATCAACAACACATCATGACCTCAAGCATGACAACTACAACCATGTCAATGTATGCATAATTAACATTTGTACAACATGCATTCATACACAACATATACAACACTAACATGCATAACCAGTGCATAACCAACTTGTACTCACAATAAGCACATCCAACAACACACCGTCAACTTCCACATGATGACACGAATGCAACCATGACCAACGAAAAGCATACAAAACAAGTACATATACCACAAGCATAAGGAACACATATGAATTCATGACCAACACACTGCCCATCTAGTCCAAGCGGTAAACCATGCTTTGATACCATTCTGTAAAACCATCCTCCCACATTTACCCAAGTTAACCGGTCTGCTTGGGTAAACATGCAACGAGAGGCTACTACAATTTGATTCAACTCCCCATGTACAGTGAAGGAAGTGGAACCAACACAACACAACCAATCTGAACTTATGCACATGTCACAAAACCTACAGGAGCCAACCAACCCTTCTAGATGATCAACCCCTGAGACCACTTGACACTTCACTTCTCTATAGCCTCAATCGCTCCCATGACATGGGCATGCATGTGACTGGGGCCCTCCAGTCGCTCTCACAGAATGGGCATGCAAGTGACCGGGGTCTTTTTCAACTAGTTCTAAGCATGCAACCCCAAATTATGTGCCACGTTTTTAAGGCCAAGACTCAGGCCACTGCCCAGAAATCCATGAAACCTTCAGGAATTAAAAGCAACATCGAGAAAATGATACAAGTGAAAATACTTGAATAAAGACTTAATTGGACCCCTACTAGCCATGACGATCATTTTGTCAAACATGTCAGGAACATGAAATCTACAGGTCATAACAACATATCTTAGCATAACGGTCTCATACTTAAATGAGAATCGTTAAGAAGCATTCATGCCTTATCACATTAGTTGCATTATCATTTATTAGGTCATATATTTATTTTTCATTCATTTACAAATCAAAACATGATGAGATCCATACATCATCATTGTCATAAAACATACTCATAACCAACATATAAACAACATAAATAATAAGGATACATTTGCTCATAAAATAACAAGGAAATGAACTCTTATTAACGAATGCAAAAGCCAACCAGGTATGGGATTTCCACAAACCACCCAATAGATTAGCTTAACCAAATATTTCTTTTAACCAACCACCCCCATGCCATATTCTAAGCATGAATGTGGGACTCAAAACCAAAAGTCATCCAGGGCTTCCTGAGGATACACCACCTCAACCTCATCAATAGAAACAAGCTTTAACACAATCCTCAATAGATCATTAGACCAAAACAATAAACATACAATATCGGCTTTACCATGATCCCACTAGATCACTAAGCCATAAACAAGCATGTATTCCACTAGATTTCTATTAGGTCCCTATACTACTAGTGTAACCCCTTATTGTTATTAGTGCAACCCCCTTATTGTATTATTGTGCCCATATAGTCCCTATGTTTCTATTATTATGCCCCATAGAAGCCCACTATTGTTATTGTTATGCCCCTACAATATTATTGTTATGTAGGCTCTGATTGTATTGGGACCCCTTAGACTCCTATATATAGAAAGGAGGTATTGTCATTTGTATCATCTAATTGTTCATTTGTGTAATGTAAAGGAGGTTACAACCCACAAAATTCGTCTTTACCGCAACCCACAATCTGGTTCAAGGGTTACTAGGCCATGTGTTCTTTCTTTCAAAGATCCACCTCACTTATTTTCTAATCCATTCAGCAATCCAGCTCAAATAAAACATGAGAACCCATCACACCAGGGCTATCCGGAAATGGCAAGGCAAGGTTGAAGAACACTGTCACACCTGGAAAAACCCATGCCCATGACAACAAGAGAACTAAGAACACACATGCATAACCATGCATGCCAAAACTAGAAAGTATATCACACATGCAAATCGATACCTAAAAATAATCCCATTGTAGATACTTGATCCTACTCTTCCTTGCTTTCATTTTCCTTCTTTCCTTTTCTTGATCCAATGCTGAAATGCTCCACGAAAACTCTAAGTGTGAGAGAGTGTGAGAGAGAGCTCCAAAGCTGAATTGACAAAAAGGTACCAACTGATCCTTAGAAGCCTTTTTATTAATTAGGCCTCTATTTTATTAAATTTTCCATTATTTTACTTCATTTTCCTCCTCACATGCAACCTCTGACCTTTCACCTTCCTTTTCTCCTAATTTCCATTATTTTCATAAATAAAATTCCAATTAATATCTCATGCCTTTCCAAAGCCTTTGCCATTTCCTTTACCAATTTCCTTAGCCATAATAAACCAAATGATTACCCACTCTAGGATGTCTTGCCCAACATTCAACTTGGAATAAGTGTCCCATAACTGTGGTTATTATTTTTCCTTTATTAACTTTATTTACATGGAATTTTCACCAGGGTTGTTACAAATTTAAAATTTAAAAATAACTCTAGTTTAAAACAAAAATAAATTTAAACTAAAATAATAAAGTAAACTTGACTTGGTCAAGTTACTGGTAGTTTTTGAGCTTCAGGTTTATAAGAACCCATGGTAGTGACCCATGGTATTCATGTGGAACATAGCCTATTTAAAGGGGGAAATTAAACCAGCCTAGATCCATCTTAACTCTGAATCTACCAAGCACTGAGAGAGATCAAATCTCTTGAAATTTAAACCTCTTTTAGAGTGAAAAGAGATTTGATCCCTCTCGATGCTTGGTAGGCCCAGAGTTAAGATATTTCTATGTTGATGTAATATAATGTGCTATGTTAAGAATAAAAACAATTTAAAAAATGTTACAAATGCAATTACCTCAATAAATCTGGCTTTACCATTCAAGCAATTGTGTAACAATAGGAAGTTATGTAATGATGTCTTCCTATTTTAATGATGTTTCCTGAGAGGCTTGGTGTATTGTTGGAGAGTCATTGTAGACCTTGAATAATAAGAATTCCAATATCTTGCCTCATGTGGGTTTCCTTGACACATTGTCAGGGTTTTACCATGTAAATTTCTGTGTCTACTTGTGTGAATTTAGTTTCTATTTCTTATGTGTATTTTCTTTCTTATTTATGATATTTACGGGCTCAAATAATAACAAGTGGTATCACAACAATATTGTGAGGGTCGTGAGGTAAGAATATTAGTTTGTAATTCCACTGAAAGTCACGAAGAAGAATCTTGTCGCCATTTTCTAAGCCGAGAAATCATAAGCAGTCGCCACAAAGTGAAGTCCACTAAAATTCGTAGAGGAACTATCTTTTTTTGTTGAGCTATCATTGAAGCTCATAGTGGAGCAGTTGAAGTCGAGTAGGGCCTGTAGAGTCACTATCAATGTGTATTATAAATAAAATACCCAACGCGAAGAACAGTCTGATTAAACAAAGAGGACTAGTCATTGTTTTTAAAATTTGAAGGTTCACTGCAGTCGCTGCCAAATTAAAATAAGGCAGATGAGGGCGGAATTTTCAATAGTGGAAAAAAATCGAGTTTGTCTTGTGGTCAGAAGTTGAGTAGAGAAGAAGAATCAAAATTCTAAAACGTAGTATTGAAAGAAGTTGGGTCCATGGAGTAAACGAGTTGCCTATAATTTCTATTTAAAACTCGTGTTGCAAAAGTTTTTTATTTGCAGAGTATAAAATGTTGGCATTATGACACAGGCTTGGCACTATGGTACAAGTATTGTCCTTGATGGAAACACACTCGGCAAAGCACTCAGATGACAATTCAGGCTCACAGACTCTCAGAATAAAGGAAAAGGAGGTATATGCAGGTTCTAGTTGATCAAGCCGCGTATACACGTGGATTTACAGACCAAAAGGCGCGCATGTGTATACACGCACTTTCATGCACAAAAAAGTGCATATAGTTTGGAAAATCTTGGTTTTTGGTCCTTGGTATTCGGGCCTATGGTTTTGGACCATGGTATCTCATCCAAAGTGTTGAACCCAAGTATTTGGACCCAGGTATTGGTTCTAAGTGGTTTTGGACCATGGTATTGAGTAAGGCCTACGACTATAAAAGGGGAAGGAGATCACTAGGAAAAGGCACTCAAGGATTGAATATCTTATGAAGGGCAAGATCTAATATACTTGTCATTGGGTTACGGTGCATAGCTGGATCTGAATCAAGGAGGAACCTGAGTGCTAGAAGAAGGATAAGTTCTATTGATGGGTCAAGATCTTAAAACTTGAAGAGAAGTATCTTTGTGTGATTTTGATCTTTTATATTTGGCGCATGACTTGATCTTTAAATCTGATGATCTGGGTAAACTGGTATCAGAATAGTTGAAAAGGGTAAATTATCTTTTACAGATCTGTACGCAGGTTCAGCACAGCAAAGACGCGTATACACACTGGTTCGATAACTCAAAACTGCGTATACATAGGTTTGCCGTGATATAAGAGCGTATGCAAGCAGGTTATGCATATTGAAGTAGCGTATGTCCCATGAAATATGTCTTAGCTACTTCTGTTTATTGCTGCAGTGTTCTGGGTTCAGGATTGGTTTCTGGTTACTGTCATTATATTCTGGTTACAGCATTCAAAGAAGTGATTGTTTGATTCAGTTTTGGTGGGTACATAGGAGATTGGTTGATGCAGGAATACTTGATGTTTGATTGATGTTATTGATGGATCCAATCTGAAAATTTATGAAACATGGTCGCTAGAAGAAAAGAGAAGGTTGTAGCCTTCTGTAGGCCAGCACCTACGTACTAGTACTTCAGCTAGTACAAAGAGCTAAGGGGGTTGTAGCTCCCTTCAAGGAGAAGCTGGAGAACGAGAGAAGGTTGTAGCCTTCTGTAGGTAGAAGCCTGCGTACTGGTATAAGACTGCACCAGTACAGAAACATTGCAAAAAGAAGTTTCTAATTAAAAGAAGATAGAGACGAATTGCAACAGGTGGTTTTCACCCACATTGGGTTTCCACCTTACATCTTGTGTTCTTGTGTGTGACTGTCTGCTCTATTTTACTGTTCCTGGTTATTTTTTATATGGTTCTGATGCACAGATTAATCATCAAAATCTAAAGAATAAATTAAATTATAAGTCTACAGGTTATACGCTAGTTTCCTTAACTACAGTTGCGTATATACGCAATTTTCACTAACTGAAGTAGCATATACAAATCTGATTATGAAATGAAAAATAATTGACTTGATAATACTGATTCACCCCCCCCCTCAATATTATTTCCAACAATTGGTATCAAAGCAGGTCCTTCAGAAGAAGCTTGATCACTTGAAGGAAGATCTATCATCATGAGCAACTACGAAAAAGAGGCATCTATCAGGCCACCAATTTTTGATGGAAGCAACTTCGTCTATTGGAAGGTAAGAATCACAACCTATCTTCAATCTCTTGGAACAGAAGTTTGGGATATCGTGGAAGGAGGATACACATTTCCAGCAGCAACTCCTACAGATACGGCAGGTAAAAAGCAGTATGAAACAAATGCAAAGGCTGTCAATACTCTATTGGGGAGTCTATCACAATCAGAATTCGTCAAGGTTATGCAGCTCAAAACCGCCAAAGAAATATGGGAGAAGATCGCTCTAAGCTATGAAGGAGACGATCAAGTAAAACGTGCAAAACTACAATATCTCATAATTCAATATGAAACTCTCGAAATGCACAACGATGAAAGTGTAGCTAATTATTTCATACGTATAGATGAGATTTTTAATCGCATGAAAAATCTGGGTGAAGAGATAAAAGAAATTTCTTTGGTTGAAACGGTTCTAAGATCCTTGTCTTCTAAGTTTGAATCAAAAGTATCTGCCATAGAAGAAAAGCAAAATCTTCAAAGTATTACTATGTCATAGCTGCATGGAATCCTAACTGCTTTCGAAATGAGAAAAGGGGTTCCATCAGACATGAGATAAGTCGCATTCAAAGCTTCAAGAAAAGGAGAATACAATGAATCAGAACATACTTCAGAAGGAGAGGAAGAATCAAATTTTGTCAGGAACCTTTAACGGGGATCTGGAAGATTCAGAGTTAAGTTACCTTTCAAATGCTTTGCTTGTGGAAGAGTCGGTCACTATGCAGCCAAATGTCCTCATAAAGATAAGCTTGATAAAGGTAAGGAACCGGTTAAATGGAATAGAAAATAGATCGTAAGTAAGAAGGGCTATTATACACATGAAGACAACGATGGACTTTCAAATAGTGATGAAGATGAACATGGTAATGATTATAGACTTTTGATGGCTTTTGAAGATGATGATTTCTTAGATGCTATAGATGAAGATGATCTCTATGAAGAAATTTCTAAACTTAAAATTTGTTTAGAAGAAAAGAGTATTATTATAGATACTCTGACATTCCAACTTACTGAAAGGGAAAAACACAATGAAAAGTTAGAATGTGAAATTGTGGGACTTAGAAAAGATATTGAGAAAACAAAAGCTCTTAATCTTAGATTTGCTAAAGGATCTGAAACTTTAGATGAGATTATCAAAGTGCAGCGTTCTCCTCTAATAAAGACAGGTCTTGGATATACTGAAGAAGCTTCTCAAGCACAGAAGCCATCCACCTCCAAAATTTATCTTGATGCAGCAAGGAGAAGTGAACAGGTTAACAATCGACAACAAAGATATAAAGCAGATCACGAGGTAAAATGGGGTCAATCTACTTCAAGGATGAACAGAGGCTACAACCAACCGTGGGTAAATCATTCCCAATTTGCTTCAAGATTGAATTTCAATGGAAACTACAATCACATGGTCAGTAGGTTTGATAATCGCAGGAATTTATTTAATGGCCAATGTTTTTCATGTCATAACTTTGGACACAAAGCTGCTCAATGTGTTGCCTACAAGACCATCATGACTAGAGAAACACAAAATCAAAGGAGTATGACTGAGATCATGAAGAGGACCTACAATAATTTTTCTGCTCTTGAAAATCAAATAGAATGCTCTATTTGTAACAACTTCGATCATGAAGATTCTGAACGTAGGAGTAAGTTTCGGCAAACATCTCAGAAGGAGCAAGCTTCATCGGGTCCCAAAACATGGAGAAAGAAAGAACCGAAAACAGAAAGATGTGGTATAGCCTTATATGCAGAAGGACAGGAAATTCAGTGGTACAACAATAGTGGATGCTCGAAACATATGACAGGTGATAAAGAAAAACTTCAGCCATATGGTGCCTTAGAAAAGGAAAAGAAGGTCTTATTTGGGAATGACTCCTGCACTCATAAAAGGTAAGGGCTCTGTTCTTTTAAAAGAAAAGGTCAAAGCTGGAAATGTTATGTATGTTGATGGCTTAAAGCATAATCTATTAAGTGTTAGTCAAATGTGTGATCAAGGAAATGAGGTAGTATTTCGATCAAATGGATGTATTGTTCGTGAGCTTGATACAGGAGAAACAGTGATCAAAGGCATAAGAACTCCAAATAATTTATACATACTCAAGGGACAACAACAACAATGCTATCTAAGCAAAAATGATGAACACTGGCTATAGCACAGAAGATTGGGGCATCTGAGCTTCCCTCAAATAAGGAAAGCATGCAAATATCAAGCTGTTCACGATCTTCCTGACATCAGAATTCCAGACAATACAATATGAAGTTTGGTAAGCAAACCAAAACACATTTCCCTGAGAAGGAAGGATCAGCTAGTAAGCCATTTGAACTTGTCCATACTGATCTATGTGGACCATCAAGGAAAAAGTCACCTCGAGGAGAAGAATACTTTATATTGTTCATTGACAACTTTTCCAGGATGTGTTGGATAGGACTTCTAAAGCATAAAGACGAAGCTTTCGAAAAGTTCAAAGCTTTCAAAGCCTTGGTTGAAAATGAATCAGATCGCAAAATCAAATGTCTCAGGTCTGATCGAGGAGGGGAGTTTACCTCGGATGAATTTTTCGACTTTTGTGAAGAACATGGAATAAGAAGGGAATTCTCTACTGCAAGGACTCCTCAGAAAAATGGTGTGGTAGAAAGGATGAACAAAACGGTTCAACAAATGGCTTGTGTTATGCTTGATGAGTTTGGAACTCCCGCAACCTTTTGGGGTGAAGCTGCATTTGCTGCTGTTACTATTCTCAATAAAACAAATGTCTGGGTAAACAACACTCAAACTCCTCATGAACTTTGGTATGGTAAGACTCCCACTGTAAAATACTTCAAAGTTTTTGGAAGCAAATGTTACATCAAAAGGACTGATGAAAAGCTTGGCAAGTTTGACTTAGAGCAGATGAAGGCATTCTCCTTGGTTACTCTTCCTGAAGCAAAGGTTATAAGTGTTACAATAAAAGACTTGGTAAAATTGTTGAAAGTATTGATGTGGTGATTGATGAAGTAGGCAACAATCCAAAACAGATAAAAACTGAAGATTTTGAAGATGATGAGGACTATCCTTCAAATCAGACTAATGCTAAAGAAGAAACTTATGAGGCACCAAAAGAACAGATAAGGGTAGAAGAAAAGACTCCATCCAGGTATGTCCAAAAGAACCATCTAGAGACTCAAATTTTGGGGTAGAAAGAGGCAGGTGTACAAACAAGAAGAACTATTACAGAAGCTTCAAGCTATCTAGCATTGCTATCCTTTGTTGAACCACGAAATGTTAGTGAAGCATGCAAAGATGAATGCTGGGTCAAGGCCATGAATGAAGAACTTGAGCAGATTGAAAAGAATAACACTTGGGAGTTGGTTCCTAGACCAAATGATAAGAATGTCATAGGGACAAAACGGATATTCAAAAACAAGCTGAATGAAAATGGAGAAGTTATTAGAAACAAGGCCAGACTTGTTTACAAAGGGTATGCTCAACAAGAAGGTATAGACTTTGAAGAAAATTTTGCACCAGTTGCCAGACTTGAAGCCATAAGAATGTTCCTGGCTCTGTCTAGCTTTCAGAAGTTCAAAGTATATCAAATGGATGTGAAATCTGCCTTTCTAAATGGAGACTTAGAAGAAGAAGTGTATATTGAGCAACCAGATGGATTTATCCTTGGAAATGATCCAAAGCTTGTATGCAGACTCAAAAAGGCTCTCTATGGTCTTAAACAGGCTCCAAGGGCTTGGTATTATCATCTGGACAAATACCTCCATCAACAGGGTTTTTCAAAAGGATCAACAGATAGCAATCTATATATAAAAATTGACAATGATAAATTGCTAATACTTGTTGTGTATGTTGATGATATCATCTTTGGTAGCAATGAAGAAGACATGAGTCAAAACTTTGCCTTGGTGATGCAAAAAGAATTTGAAATGTCCTTTCTTGGTGAGTTCACATATTTTCTTGGTTTACAAGTCCAACAAAACAAAGACGGTATCTTTCTTTCACAAACCAAGTACCTCAAGCAGATCTTGAAGAAATATGGCATGGAAGATTCAAAACCTGTATGTACCCCTATGAAAACAGGATGCAGCCTCAATGCAAATGATGAATTAGCAACAGTACATCAACCAACCTATAGATCCATGATTGGTAGTCTGCTCTATCTAACAGGTACCCAACCAGACATCATGCATGCAGTGGGAATAGTTGGAAGATTTCAGGCAAATCCAAAGGAAGCTCATCTTCAGGCAGTTAAAAGAATTTTCAAATATCTTCAAGGAACTCAAAACTATGGCTTATGGTATCCTAGAGATACATATCTCACACTTCATGCATATACAGATGCAGATTGGGCAGGAAGCGTGGATGACAAAAAAATCACTAGTGGTGGTGCATTCTTTATGGGATCCAAATTAGTGTCTTGGTTCAGCAAGAAACAAAGTTCAATTGCTTTATCTACAGCTGAAGCAGAATATGTGGCTGCTACATCTTGCTGCACACAACTCCTTTGGATGATGCAAACATTACAAGAAATTCAAATCACTTGTACTCCACCCATCTCCATTCTATGTGATAATATAAGTGCAATCAACATTTCAAAGAATCCTGTCATGCATTCCAAGACAAAGCACATACCTATCAAATATCATTTTCTTCGGGAACAAGTGCTTGAACAAAAGGTCAAATTGGAGTATGTTCCCTCCAAGGAACAGGTTGCTGACATATTCACCAAACCACTACCCAGGGAGACATTTGAATACCTCAGACAGAAGCTGGGAGTAGTTGATGCATCATTTTGCTGTTGACACTTATCTGTTTCAGAAGAAAGTGGTTGTACGCGAGTTTCATGAAGCGTATCCACGTACATACGCAGGTTTCAGAGGATACAGTCACATATATGTTGGTTTGAAGAAAAATAGTGGGCCAGACTCAAGATGAAAAGAGTCTGATGTGGGTCTGATCATCTGGCACAGGTTCAGGGGGAGCATATACTTCTAATAGTGCATTGTTGGCATTACCTTAGAAGGTCTTGGTACAATATCACAATTGTTTTTTATTCAAGTGGAACAGGTGCAGAGGGAGATCATGGTTGCTGGTCTGGATGGTGATTGACAAATGCTGCTGATATTGTCTTAGATATTTGGTCTCTATGTCATGTATTTCTTTTAATATCAAGGTCATGTAACGAGCTATTTTGTTTCCCCACTATGCCTGGGATGGATGATGTAATGTTCTTGTTTTATCATGTACAAAATTTTGGTGTATCCCCACTTGGTTGGGTGGATGAGTCAATTTTGGTATATCCCCACTTGGTTGGGAGATGGATGGATGTATGTATGAGTTGTTTTGGTGATAGGAAAGTCATTTATGATGTATAGAGTCATGTTCTTTCTTGTAGAACATCTTTTTGCAGACTTTGCCTACAGTCAAGGGGAGCATGGACAGCACAGCAGAGCAGATATCTTATCATGTACTCAAGGGGAGCATAACCCTTTGGCCTTGATGACAAAGGGGGAGAATCACTTTGAGTGACTTGGGGTTGCCATCAAGTCCAAAGGGGGAGATTGTTGGCATTATGACACAGGCTTGGCACTATGGTACAGGTATTGTCCTTGATGGTAACACACTCGGCAAAGCACTCAAATGACAGTTTAGGGTCACAGACTATCAGAATAAAGGAAAAGGAGGTATACGCAAGTTCCAGTTGATCAAGCCGTGTATACACACGGATTTACAAACCAAAAGGCGTGTATGCGTATACACGCACTTTCATGTATAGAAAAGTGCGTACAGTTTGGAAAATCTTGGTTTTTGGTCCTTGGTATTTGGGCCTATGGTTTTGGACCATGGTATCTTGTCCAAAGTGTTGAACCCAGGTATTTGGACCCAGCTATTAGTTCTAAGTGGTTTTGGACCATGGTATTGAGTAAGGCCTAAGACTATAAAAGGGGAAGGAGATCATTAGGCAAAGGCACTCAAGGATTGAATATCTTATGAAGAGCAAGATCTAATATACTTGTCATTGGGTTATGGTGCATAGCTGGATCTAAATCAAGGAGGAACCTGAGCGCTAGAAGAAGGATAAGTTGTATTGATGGGTCAAGATCTTAAAACTTGAAGAGAAATATCTTTGTGTGATTTTGATCTTTTATATTTGGCGCATGACTTGATCTGTAAATTTGATGATCTGGGTAAACTGATATTAGAATAGTTGAAAAGGGTAAATTATCTTTTACAGATTTGTACACAGGTTCAGCACAGCAAAGACGCGTATACACTCTGGTTCGGTAACTCAAAACTGCGTATACGGAGGTTTGCCGTGATATAAGAGCGTATGCACGTAGGTTATGCATATTGAAGTAGCGTACGTCCCATGAAATATGTCTTAGCTACTTCTGTTTATTGCTGCAGTGTTTTCGGTTCAGGATTGGTTTCTTGCTACTGTTATTGTATTCTGGTTACAACATTCAAAGAAGTGATTGTTTGATTCAGTTTTGGTGGGTACATAGGAGATTGGTTGATGCAAGTATACTTGATGTTTGATTGATGTTATTAATGGATCTAGTCTGAAAATTTATGAAACGTGGTCCCTGGAAGAAAAGAGAAGGTTGTAGCCTTCTGTAGGCCAGCACCTACGTACTAGTACTTCAGCTAGTACAAGAGCTAAGGGGGTTGTAGCTCCCTTCCTAGAGAAGCTGGAAAACAAGAGAAGGTTGTAGCCTTCTGTAGGTAGAAGCCTGCGTACTGGTATAAGACTACACCAGTACAAAAACATTGTAAAAATAAGTTTCTAATTAAAAGAAGATAGAGATGAATTGTACCAGGTGGTTTTCACCCACATTGAGTTTCCACCTTACATCTTGTGTTCTTGTGTGTGACTGTCTGCTCTATTTTACTATTCCTAGTTACTGTTTATATGGTTCTGATGCATAGATTAATGATCAAAATCTGAAGAATAAATTAAATTATAAGTCTGCAGGTTATACGCTAGTTTCCTTAACTACAGTTGCGTATATATGCAGTTTTCACTAACTAAAGTAGTGTATACAAATCTGATTATGAAATAAAAAATAATTGACTTGATAATATTGATTCAAACCCCCCCCCCCCCTCTCAGTATTATTTCCAACAGAAAATATGTTTTAAAATCTTGTGGAAGAAAATAAAAATTGTCTCTTTTGGGGGTATTCTGGAAAACGAATGCAAATTTTTGGTTTTTATTTAATATTGAAAAAATAGAGAAACCTTAGTGAAAGAAACCAGAAGAAGGAAAATTAGGAAAACCCTAGTTGAAGGAAAAAATTAAATTAAGGGAAAACACAAGCTAAAAGCAAAAATTTTAAAAGGGAGGTGTTGTGGCCACCAACAACCCCCCTCTTTGTTTAGTATTAGCAATAACACTAAGCAAAGGGGGACCCTTAATAAAAAAATTTAAAAAGACATTTTTATAAAACTTTTTGTATTCTACTCCTTGAAATTATGTCGCATCGCGCGGAGAAGATAAAGCATTCCCTTATGAGCATAATAAAAAACTACGAAAAATGCGAAATTCATCGCATCATTAAGAAGCGCTCTTAAATGAAAATCTTAAGAAATCTCCGACGGCCGATATGCGACGTCGCATATCGCAATATCGCATAAGCAGCACACAATGATTTAACGACTATCTGCGATCTGCGATCAGCGATAATCCGATCTGAAAAATTTGCGATGACACATCTAGGTAATGCGATGACGCGATGCTGCTATCGCCCATCGCGAATTTCCTCGGCTCAGCATTCAAGAAAAGCTGTCTATAAACCAAAATTGGGCGCACGCCTTAAAGGAAATTAATGATCGTACGCCAAAGTGTTAATGAAGGACAATTTTGTGTTTTTCGAAGAGTCAGTTCACGATGGGTGTCATGATTTTATACATTCATAGAGGTTAGAGATTTCGTATCAGTATTTATTATCATTACTCTTTTCCTTTGCGTGAACTGCAGGAATGAAAAACAGGAAACAATATGAAGCAATGAGCAGGAAACATCTAAGGAAAAGGGGAAAGCGTCAATGCTCGGAGAATAGAGAAGAGATGCCTTCATAAACAGATGCCGCATGCAACAGAACCATAGATTCCAGAGTATCACTCAACAGATGCTGAGGTCAATAGGTGATTCAACATTCGGGGTCAGAAAGCTCACAAAAGCAGCATGTTTACGAAAAATCCTGAAACTTCTACCCGGTGAAGGAAAAAGCGCTAAAGGCAGAAAACGCACCAGAAAAGCCCGGATCAAAGAACAGAGGCAGTTTTCGATGCGCGATTAGCGCCTAGCGCTAATCGCGCATCGCTAAGAAAATTGTTCAGAAAGCAAAGTCCCTAACTTGCTTAGTCATTCGCAAGTCCGGAAACCGAAATAGCAAAAGCAGAAGCAGTTTGAGAGAAATTTGGGTTGTTGCCAAGTATATACAGAAGAAGACAGAAACGGGAGAAGCCAGGAAGGTCGGTGGGGATGGAAAGAGGAAAAAGATCAACCCCATCAAAATGAAGGAGGCGCGTCCTAGCTGTGTGTTTGGAGTGGACATCCTCATTGACCAGGCTATGGAAGCCTCGGAAACTTTACTAGTCGGTAGAGTCCGAGGAAGAAAGTTCTCGGTAGGTTACATAAAAGAGTGGACTCAGATGGAATGGAAAGAGGCACCGGGACAACCAGAACAAATCAAAAACTTGGACAGAGGTTGGTTCTGTGTTAGATTCGAACAAAAGGAGCACGCTGACTGGGTGATGGGAAAAAACTGGAGCTTCGGTAAGAGGCCAATCCTCTTCAAAAGATGGACGCCCCTGTTTGACGCCCAGAAAGAAAAAGAGGTGGAGTCCCCAGTTTGGGTTAAACTTCCGGGCCTCCCTATGCAATTCTGGACTGATTCTGCCTTCACCTCTATTGGCAACACTCTGGGGAAATTTCTCGACATCGATAGAACATACCTTCGAACACATGAATGGGGAGTGGCCCGTATCCTAGTCAGTCTAAACCCCAGGGCGGGTTTGGCGGACGCTATGAACCTGAAGTATCGTGGTCTGGAGTTCGTTCAGATCTTGGACTATGAAAATCTCCCTTTCAGATGCCACCGATGTCATCAATATGGTCACCTGGCCCGGGAATGTCCGCTTGGATACCGTCGGCGCAGAGGACAAAGGAGAAGCAGAAACACCCAGAAGACAAATCAGAAGGCGATCCCTCAGGACGCAGAGGCTCAGACAACGGAAAGCGATCCCCCGGCATCTTCTCAGGGTTTGGCCACGGAGCAAAGAGAGATAGATTTCCAGGACCATCCGGGGTCAGCAGTAAAGGACCACAACTCTTATCAGATGTTCTCCTGGGGACCCTCACTAATCTCTGAAATGGTAGGTGAGGATCAGGCGAGTTTGATTCTTTCCCCTCCCTCTTCTGTATGTCTTTCTATTGCTCCATCTATGCCTTGTAGTGATAAGGCTGGTCCTTTAAGACAGCTCTCGAATGATTCGATGGAACTGAGGAAGGGGCAAATCTCCTCTGACAGCATTATTATGACCATCCCCTCCTCCCCGCTCCTGTCCTCTTCTCCCTTCGAAATTGTCTGTTCTGCCCCTCCTTCTGTCCGAAGTCCTGAGCCCCCATACAACCTCAGACCTTTGGCCAATAGAAAAGGAAAAGGGCTCGCAACGAGTGGATTGGAGCTGGATACGGAGAATTCGGGACGGAGGATCAAAAGAGGAAGGAAAACCGATCTGTCGAAGGCTCAATTGAAGGCAGTCATAGACATTGCAGATGGGAAGCAGCTATCTATTCCAGGGGTGCTTAGAGCAAAGTGGACACCCTCTGCGAGTTTACGATGATCATTTTATCCTACAACTGTAGGGGTCTAGCTAGCCAACCCAAAAATCTAGCTCTGAAGGAAATGGTCAGGTCTAATAAACCTGACATTATTTTACTCCAAGAAACTTTGGGAAAAGGGGAAGAAGTCACAGGCTGTCTCAACAAGCTCCTTCCGGGCTGGAGTTTTCATGCCCTAAATGCCAATGGCCACTCAGGAGGGGTGGCTTTGGGTTTCAATTCGAAGGTTCTTAGAGAGATCTCTTCGTGGGGATGGGAAAATGTTCTGGCTGTGGAACTCTTCTCAAGCGAACTATGCATCTCTTTCCTCATTATCAATGTATATGGTCCTGTTGCAGATCGGGAGAAATTTTGGAACCCCTTTTTTGCTAAGTCGTTTATGGCGCACCCTAATCTTGTAATCGGCGGAGACCTCAACTTTTCTCTGGGGATGACAGAGTCCTGGGGGGTCAGAGCCCGAGCAGACCCTCTCACGGATTTCTTCATAAATAAGCTGGCCTCCTCTCCTTTGGTGGATGTCACTCCGCTTAAGATGCGTCCGTCGTGGAGAAACCGAAGAATAGGTGATGACTGGGTTGGGAAGAAGCTCGACAGATTCCTAATTTGTGATTCGCTGTCCGAAAAGTTACAGGCTTTCAGACACTGGGTTGGAGAAGGAGGTCTCTCGGATCATTTCCCTGTTTTCCTCGAGGTGAAGGGTGCCTTCCCAAAACCGGGCACGCCATTCAAATTTAATGCTTCCTGGCTTCAGGATGCATCTTATATCAGCCTCTTCCACAGCACCTGGATAAATGATAACCTCAGCGAAGATGGAAGTCGCGGCAAGGCTTTCATGGAAAATCTCACAAGGATGAAGGCCGCCTCCAAGTATTGGGCTCACCAGAAGAAACTAAATGAAGAAAAATCTCTGGAAAATGTCAATGCGGAAATAGCCCTTCTTGAAGATTCAGGAGGTATTGGCTATAGAACTGAAGAGTCTCGGGCCAGACTCAAAGATCTGGAGTTGGAAAGGAAGCGGATTCTTCAGAACAGGGAAGAAAGCTGGCGCTTAAAAAGTAGAGCGATCTGGTTGCAGGCGGGGGACGACAACACCAAGTTTTTTCAGAACTACGCAAAAGGCAGGAAAAATTCCAACACCATATGGGAAATGAAAAAAGCCAATGGTGATAGGGCTCTCTCTTTTGAAGAGCTAGCTACTTTAGGGAACTCCTATTTTAAGAATCTCTTTAAACAACCAGAGGAAGCATCTATCGCTGAAGTCATTCGAGTTGCTCAGTTCTTCCCTAGGTTCATAGAGGAGGAAGGCAACGATTCCATCATGGCCCCTGTTTCTAAGGATGAGGTTGAGGACATTCTCAAATCAATGCAAAAGGACAAAAGCCCTAGCCCGGACGGCTGGACTGTCAAATTCTTCCATCACTTTTTTGAGTTCATTGGTGATGAGCTTGTGGCGGTTGTAGAAGAGTCAAGGTGTACGGGATCAATTTTCCATCCCTTCAACTCCACTTTTCTCGCTCTTATCCCTAAATCTGACCTCCCGGGCTCCTTTACAGACTTCAGACCCATATCCTTGTGCACCTGTGTTTACAAAATCATAGCTAAAGTCATTGCCTCCAGACTAAAACCCTTCCTCTCCCAAAACATATCCCCTGAGCAATTTGGCTTCCTCGACGGCAGACAAATCCATGAAGCGGTTGGAGTTGCTCAAGAAACTCTCCATAGCCTCAAAATCGGGAAAAAAAAAGGAGTTGTAGTGAAAATCGATTTGTCAAAGGCTTTTGACAGAATCAGCTGGCTGTTTCTCAGGCTACTGCTTACTCACCTGGGTTTCAGGTATGACTTTGTGAAATGGATTATGAGCTGTATTTCTTCCTCTTCCATAGCTGTTTTGATTAATGGAGCGGCTTCCAATTTTTTCAACCCTGAACGCGGCTTGCGTCAAGGCTGTCCGCTCTCTCCTCTTTTGTTTTTGTTGGCTGCAGAGGGCATAAGCCTTTTGATCCATGATGCTAAAAGACAAGGAACCCTCAAAGGCATTGAAGCAGCTGAAAATCTCTGGGTTACCCACCTTTTATTCGTGGATGACATAATTCTGTTCAGTAATGGCAGTCTGGAGGATTGTAAGACGCTCAAAAGGATCATGGACCTTTTCCTGAAGGCGACTGGACTCTGTATAAACGAGAAGAAATCCTCTCTTACGTGTTCAGGTTTGTCCAGAGATATGGTGCACAGCGTGAAGATGGTATTAAACTTCGATGTCAAAGCGCTGGAGGATACCTTCAAATACTTGGGCTTTCTCCTCAAACCGGACAACTACAGAAACAAAGATTGGACCTGGATTCTTGCCAAAATCGAATCCAAGCTGAAACACTGGAGCTTCAGATGGCTTTCCAGGGCGGGAAGGCTTGTGTTAATAAAATCTGTGCTTATGGCTGTGCCTGTCTACTGGGCTAGTCTGACTTGGGTTCCTAAAGGAGTCCTTTCCCAAATCGATAAAGTTTGCAGCAGGTTTCTGTGGGCAGGTTCCAAGTCAGAAAAGGTTACTCCCTGGATCGCCTGGGATAAAGTGGCTCGCCCCAAAGAGTGGGGAGGCTGGGGGATCAAAAACCTTCAATGCTTCTCACAATCTTTAGCAGCAAAACTAGCTTGGAGGTTAATCTCTTTTGACAATTTGTGGACTTCTGTTACTAAGAGAAAATACATCGACCCTCTATCAATGATAGATTGGATCAGACTGCCATCAAAGGCCTGCAAACACTCTTCGGTGGTCTGGAAAGCCGTGGTTGCCTCTGTCAACATCATTGAAAAGGGATTGGCTTGGAGTGTGGGAGATGGCACTCAAATTAGGCTGGGCAGAGACCCCTGGATTGGTTGTTCAGAGCGCTACTCCCTATCCCAGGGGTTGGCTGCGGTGTTAAAAGAGAAAGGTCTCCTCACATTAAACCAGGTGGCCGATCCCCGGACCACTTCCATATGGAACCAAGGGTGGATGCAAGGAATAGATCTTCAATTGGATGAAGAATGGCTGGAGGAATGGGATTCGTACAGGAATGACCTCCTTAATTCCTCTGTCAGACTCTCCGACGCCCCAGATGAACTTCGATGGGTTTTTGCTCAGAATGGCATCTACTCTCCAAAGATGGGGTACAAATGGCTGATGACCCAGAAAGGGTGGGAAAATCCGTCTTGGTGGGCCAAATCTCTATGGAAGTTAAAAGGTCCAGCGAAAACCAGACTTTTTTTCTGGTGTGCTCTACTCCAAAAAGTCCCTACTTGGGATTTTCTTCAAAGACGGGGTAGGATAGGCCCGGGCTGGTGTCCTCTATGCAAGAACAGCGATGAATCAGTTCAACACCTGTTCCTCTACTGCCCCTTCAACACTAGTCTTTGGGCTGAATCGTTAAGGTTAATTAAAATCCCTTATAGGTGGGAAGGGCAAGGGATTTCAGAAGCCTGGCAGAAGTGGTGGAATGAAGCTGCAAATGACAGAGAGAGATCCATCCCGCTCCTCATCACCTGGGGGACGTGGCTGGCTAGGAACCAGGTCATTTTCAAGGACTCTGTCTTCCCGATCGCACGATTGGCCGCTGAAGGAGCTGCAATTTTCGATAGTATCCCTGCTCCGCCTACTTCTCCTTCTCCCAGGCTGGTTCGTCTAGAAACAATAAGACCTTCCATTCCGTGGGCTTACTTTGATGGAGCCTCTGATATAAATGGCCGCTGTGGGGCTGGTTTAATAATTCATCTTTCAAAAGATAAGACTGTCAAGGCTTCAGTCGGCCTCGGACAAGGCTCCAATAATTTTGTTGAATTGAAAGCCCTCCACCTTCTCCTCAGTTGGCTTGTCCTGCGGAACATGCATGAGGTTCAGATCTTCGGGGACTCTATGAACACTGTGCGTTGGTTCAATGGGACGCAGTCATGCAACAATTTCACCCTGCTTCCCTTGCTCAGAGAAGTTTCTCGACTAAAAAATCACTTCACGGAGCTCTCTCTCAGTCACATTTACAGGGAAAGAAATTCTGATGCTGATCGTCTCTCCAAAGAAGGTGTTAATCAAATGATGGGGTCGTGGATTGTCCTGGAAGAAGAAAATGGGGTTGCTCGTCCTCTTGAGCAGCCCATTTTCGCTTAGTTCTCTTCTCTATTTTCTCCTTCCTGTGCTCTGTACATACATGTCTTGTTTCTCTAGTTTTTTCTTTGCTGTTTCATTGCTCCTTCTCAGGTCTCTCGGGCTGTTTTCCTTGTATAAGGAGGCCCGATTCGACCTGATCTTTATTTCCATTTTCCTTTTCTTCAGAATCCTGGTCGTGTTTACGCAGGATTTCTGCCTGGACGATGGGTGCTCCTTCCCTGTGCGAAATCTTTTTTTCTGCATGGGAAATACTCTTCGTCGGTCTGCCCTTCCTCGGGCCTCAGAGAGGCGTGTTTTTTGACAGGCTTTATGCCTCTCTCCTTCCGGCTCTTTTCGGCGCACGTCTTCTCCTTTCTGAATGTAAACATTTGTGATCTCCGCGCTGGTTCATAGCATCCCGGGTGCGCTTTGACGGTGCTGATCTCTCATTATTTCAGCAGCGACTCTGTTCTTTCCCCTGCCTCATGGCAAAGAACGAGTCCTCTTGCAATGCATTGCATTTGCTGTGTAACTACCTATTATTCATAATAGAAGGTTCGCTTTTTTTTGTGGAAAAAAAAAATAAAAAACTGCGAAAAATGCGAAATTCATCGCATCATTAAGAAGCGCTCTTAAATGAAAATCTTAAGAAATCTCCGACGGCCGATATGCGGCGTCGCATATCGCAATATCGCATAAGCAGCACACAATGATTTAACGACTATCCGCGATCTGCGATCTGCGATAATCCGATCTGAAAAATTTGCGATGAAACATCTAGGTAATGCGATGACGCGATGCTGCTATCGCCCATCGCGAATTTCCTCGGCTCAGCATTCAAGAAAAGCTGTCTATAAACCAAAATTGGGCGCAAGCCTTAAAGGAAATTAATGATCGTACGCCAAAGTGTTAATGAAGGACAGTTTTGTGTTTTTCGAAGAGTCAGTTCACGATGGGTGTCATGATTTTATACATTCATAGAGGTTAGAGCTTTCATATCAGTATTTATTATCATTACTCTTTTCCTTTGCGTGAACTGCAGGAATGAAAAACAGGAAACAATATGAAGCAATGAGCAGGAAACATCTAAGGAAAGGGGGAAAGCGTCAATGCTCGGAGAATAGAGAAGAGATGCCTTCATAAACAGATGTCACATGCAACAGAACCACAGATTCCAGAGTATCACTCAACAGATGCTGAGGTGAATAGGTGATTCAACATTCGGGGTCAGAAAGCTCACAAAAGCAGCATGTTTACGAAAAATCCTGAAACTTCTACCTGGTGAAGGAAAAAGCGCTAAAGGCGGAAAACGCACCAGAAAAGCCCGGATCAAAGAACAGAGGCAGTTTTCGATGCGCGATTAGCGCCTAGCGCTAATCGCGCATCGCTAAGAAAATTGTTCAGAAAGCAAAGTCCCTAACTTGCTTAGTCATTCGCAAGTCCGGAAACCGAAATAGCAAAAGCAGAAGCAGTTTGAGAGAAATTTGGGTTGTTGCCAAGTATATACGCAGTAAATTCGCCCAACCAGAAGATGATTCTCAAAAATATCTTCTAGTGTACTAAAAAGTGGTGCCAGTGCTTGCCATTTCTTTTTGCGTAACTCAAGCAAAAGCAGAAGGCAACCAGCCGACTCTTCCCAGGCGAATGTTGAATGCTCGCAACATTAAGGAGCAAATGCAAAAATAATTAGGAATTAGATTCAGTTTTTAGAAATAGTTTTGCTTTAGAAGAAGGGCGGTCATTTAAACCGTATCCTAAATTTATGTAATTAAGTTAATTAGTTAGCAGTATTTAAACCCTTCTCATGCATTTGGAGAAGGGTCCAGAAATTTGTCAAAAAACTTGTCCTCAGAACATGCACTTTTGCACCCTCGGAGGGGGTTTTGATGAATGGATGGATCAAGGTTTATTAATGTTTGCATTTGATATCTGCTACTGATGTTGCACTTCTGTACTCTTAGTAGATGTTAGAGCAAGGAGAGATAAATCATTGTTGCTTGAAGCTTATGAGTAGAACCAGTGATAAATGGTACTTTTATCTCTTGACCATTTCTGCTTATATTCTTAAAGTGATATACAGTTTGTAGTTGTTTATATGTTATTGCATGAATGTGTGAGTTACCATTTGGCACTTTTGTACGGTGGAGCCATTTATTTATGTCTGATATATGAATAACTTATTATGCGATATGCTGTTCACAACTGTTTTGCCTAACTTTTTATGCAAAGTGGTTCATCTTAATTGATTTCCATTCTTATGATAGTTGAATGATCTTTATTACCAGTTATTGTTTGAAATCTTTTTTAGATCGCATAATAGAAGAAATACATCCCGGGTTAGCATAGATTAGATGTGTTGTTTTTCATTAGATTACAATAGCATAAAGTTAGTTTAAAAGTTTGAATTAGATTAGCTTTAAGTATCCTTAGATCAGCAACATCCAATTCTGCACACACACACCCTTAGATTGGGAAACTGGTCCCATTATCCCCAGTCGGACCCGCTATACCAAACGGATAAGGAGCTGCCAACCAAGGTCCGGACCGGGTGGGTATCCCCCTTGTTGTCGACCCGATTTTCGGGGCTTCAACAGGAGGAAATCCCTAGGTGAAGGATTCTTTTTTGGAAGCTTTGAAAGAGCCCGTGTAGGAAGAAAAATGGCCAAAATGACTAATACCAAGTTTGAGGTGGAGAATTTCACCGGTAAAACATTTTTTCATTGTGGAAATTGAAGGTACATGACTTGTTGGTGCAACAAGGGTTGCACAAAGCATTAGATGGGGTTATAAAGAGACCTTTTGGAATGACATATTTGGAATGGGAGGACTTGGATGCCCGAGCTCTCACTACCATTAGGTTGTGCCTAGTGGATGATGTTCTCTTTAACATTGTTGAATAAACCTGAGCAACAGGTTGTGGGGTAAATTGGAAGCTTTGTACATGAAACAATGTAAACTTTGAAATAGGAACTGTAAACTCAAAATGAGAACTCTAGTGAAAAAACCCAAAAAAAAACATGAAAACAGCCTTAAAAAAGAAAAATGTTGATGGTGGAATACTAGAATTCCGGAAAATTTTAAAATTTTGACAAATTTTCAACCATGACATTATGGAAACGATTTATGACAAAAAAAATTAAAAATGAATACCTGAATGAAAGAGTCATTATGGTTTTCTATTGAGATCTGAAGACCACCGGAGAGCTCTATGGAAAAAATGGAAAAAATAGGTTTTAGCTCAGGGAGTAAACCCTTGGTTGGTGGTTATGACGGTGCAGCATAGTCGTGACCAGTTTACACCCGAGCGCATTGGGGAGGGTATATACCATTTTCACAACTACAGTAGCTGTTAATAGGTGGTTATGGTAGGTTGACAATAGAAGGGTCTGACCCTTCAGACTTTCCTGACGTAGAAGTTTTTTTAGTTGTTTATACCTGGGAGTGTTAGGGTCAACAACAAGAAGAGAATGATAGGTTTTAGCAGATATCGAGCCGGGTTTAGTGCTTGTCGGGGGGATCATGAACATTTTCTTGGAATAGTAACCAGTGTACAACAACTATGTTTATGCATGGATGAAGAGCTAATTGATTATTCATCTGACACCATGGACTCATCCCAAATATGGGTCAAAGAAAAACATCTGTCGAGAGGAGGGGTTCCACTAGACCCGAGTCTGTCACCGGATGCCCAAGTTGTCGTTTACACCTCAGATATGGAGGACATGGAGTTAACCCTACAAGGGTTAGGGTTTTCACAACCGGTCGTGGCGGTAAATGAGGTCTTACCCAACCTGGGTGGAACAAGAACAACCCTTTCTGAATATCCCTTCACCTTTAGAGCTGTTGTACTGGGCACACGAACAGCAAGGTTATGAGCAGAATGTACAGGAGACCTCGTGTGTGGCAGTTGGAGGCATGAGCATAGCAGTTTTGGACAAGAATGGAGGTTTAAATCAGTCTTATTGCGCCCCTTGTGCTGTCGATGCCGACCTCCCAGCTTCGGGTCTTGCTCCTGCGGCTTGAACATCCGGGTTCTTCGATGGCATTACCCAACAGGACTTGGGACCAGAGGAAAACAGGGCCTCAGACTCAGACAATAATCATTAGGTGGGAGATGAACCAACCAATAGCACAGGAACACAAGTCTGGAGGGCACAAAAAAACCAAGTGCTCAAAGGTGCGCGAAAGGGGGCGTCTACTAGTATTTGGTGAGGGTATCAACATGGCTCAAGCTACGCTCACAGAGAGCATTGTGTTGGTGGGAAGGGTCTAGGGCCGAAATTATACCCCGATTCATCTAAAGCGGTGGGCAATGGAGATATGGGGCCATTTAATGGAACAGCTACCTGCGGTAATTACCATGTCCAGGGGATGGTTCGCTCTTATTTTCCCGCAATCGGAACCTGTTAGATGGGTATTAACAAGATACTGGCACATTGAGATGACGTCAGTGCTCCTTAAGAGATGATCGCCCCTCTTCGACCTAGAGAAGGGAAAAATGGGGTGGGACCGATTTGGGTACGGCTCCCAGGGCTTCCATTGCAATTCTGGTCTGAGGAGATCTTTAGATGCATTGGGGATGATCTGGGCATTTATCTGGACCATGACAGATCTTATAATGATACAGGTTGTCTGGCCATAGCCAGAATACTGGTGCACTTGGATACCCGTGAGGGTTTGGTGGAGAGCTATCGGCTCCAGATGGGGGATATTATGCGTTGGCATATTCTAGACTACGAAGGGATACCCTTCCATTGTAGGAGGTGCCATGAGGTAGGACACCTATACAAAGACTGCCCACATATCACTAGGAAACAACCGGACCCCCAGAGAAGTTTTGTATCAGCAGACACTCAAAAAATTGCGGAGGCTGAAACATCTTTGGTTGCGCACACAGAGGAACGCCAGTCGAGCCAGAGAAGGGATGTGGAGGCGGTACAACAAGAACTCTCCAGAACTCTCGATGCTCCGGTCACTCGCTCTTGGTCAAGGAGCCCTGATTTATTTCCTAGTACTCTACATTCCCCTTCCCCTTCTACTCAAAATTTTATGATTTCTGAAAATGCATTATCATCATTTGTTGTTTCGGGTTCGGGCATTGATGCATGTAAATTGAGTTTTATAAATTGTCCTATGGTTTCCACGGCCCCCTCTCCTCTAAAATTTGTTCCAACCATTCATATGGAGCCTCTCCCAAACCCCTCTAGGGAAAGCTCGAGCCCTGGTGGCTCCCATATATATAACCTAAGATCGCTTCCCCTCCCCTGAACCCTCTCTTTCCAATTTGGTGAGGACCCTATACCCTCTAAAGCCCTCACACTACCTAGGGGCAGACAATCACATTTATCCATAGTCATCCGACGGGTGGGTATTAAGGTGGTGACATGCATACAGACTCTTATTGATCGGGTTCTTAGAGCAAAAGGAAACCCTAGTAGGGTTACCTCATGAAGTGCCTCTCTTTCAATTACATGGGTTTGGCCAGCCCAAATAAGAAACTAGCTCTTAAGAGGCTGATTGGATCGTATAGGATTGATGTAATATTATTGTAGGAGACTCTAGGAGATGGGGTCTCCATAAGAAATATATTGCTGAAGATGCTCCCGGACTGGAATTTCCACACACTGGATGTAAGAGGGATATCGGGAGGCTGCGAGTTGGGATTCAATAAAGTTGGACAATATTTGGGGGGGAGAAGGATTTTTGGAGGCTAATTTCAAAGAGACTGATATCGATTTTCCCCTAATATTGATTAATATATATGGTCCATGCCACAATAGGGAGGCTTATTGGGACAGGCTGCTGAGTGCAGATTTCATGCAGGCGGACAATTTAATCATTGGGGGAGACCTTAACTTCTCTTTGGGGCATGTAGAATCCTGGGGCAATAGGGCACAGACTGACCCCCTGACGACTTATTTTGAATATATGATGGACTCCTATAACCTCATGAACATAGACTCGACCAAGATACTGCCGACTTGGAGGAATAGAAGAACTGGCGAGGATGCTTTGGCTAGAAGACTAGACCGTTTCATGATTAAAGCTTCTCTGCTGGCTAGGTTGGATCGAATTCGACAATGGGTGGGATCAGGGGGAATATCAGACCATTCCCTGATTTTTATGGAGATTATGGATGCCAACCATAAACTGAACTCCCCATTCAAATTTAACACCACTTGGCTTGCTAAAGCCGAATTCCATAAGTTGGTCAAGGAGTCTTGGACTCACTATGATCTAGACAACAACAACTCACCAGTGGAGGTGATTGCTTGCAACTTGGCTCGCATCAAACTCAAAACCACTAGATGGGCCAAAGAAAAGAAGCATAAGGATGAGGCCACCTTACAGAGGATTGAATTTGACATTAAGGAGCAGGAAAACTTGGGGATTACAAGTTACACAAACACTGAATCAAAGGACCATCTGATAAGATTGGAAACTAAAAAGATTCGCCTCCTGAGACAGCAAGAGGAGACTTGGAGATTAAAAAGCAGAGTGACATGGTTAAAGGTTGGGGACGAAAACTCAAAGTTCTTCCAACAATATGCCAGGGGGAGAAAAATTATTAACACTATCTAGACACTGAAAGATCAGACAGGTAGGGAGGCCAACACTTTCAACCAGCTTGTTGATATGGGCATCAGACATTTCTCACAAATCTTCAAAGCACCTAGGGAAGCTTCCATAGCTGAGATACTTCACACTACTGAAGCTTTTCCTAGATTTGTGGAGGCTGAAGATACAGAGACCCTAAATGAACCGGTGTCGCTAGGGGAAATTGAAGCAGTCCTGAAATGGTTCAAAAGAGATAAGAGCCTGAGACCTGATGGGTGGCCTATGGAATTCTATCTCACTTTCTTTGATCATATTGGGCCTGACCTTTTATTGGCTATTGAGGATTGCAGACTATCTGGCTAGATGTATGAAGGTTTCAACTCGACCTTTCTTGCCCTCATCCCCAAAGTCGATCACCCTCAATCCTTTGATGACTATCAACCCATCTCCCTTTGTAATTGTATATACAAAATAATTTCAAAAATTATTGCTAATCACATCAAACCTTTCTTATCCAAGATGATTTCAAAGGAACAATTTGCTTTCCTTAATCAGCGCCAAATACATGAAGCCATAGGGACTGCTCAGGAAGGGATCCATTCAATCAAGAAAAATAACACCAAGAGTATCATCCTTAAAATTGATCTATCAAAAGCCTTTGATCGTGCCAGTTGGTCTTATCTTCAGCTCATTCTTACCCATATCAGGTTTCCTCACTCGTTCATTAAATGGATCATGTGTTGTTTCACATCCGCATCCTATAGCATTCTCATCAATGGGGCTGCATCAGGGTTCTTCCATGCTGAACGTGGTCTGAGACAGGGATGTCCATTATCTCCATTGTTATTTATTTTGATCATGGAGGGATTAAGTAGACTATTAATTAAATCTCGTGTTGAAGGGTCATTGGGAGGTGTAAAGATATCTGAAGTCTCTTATCTCTCACATCTATTGTTTGTAGATGATGTTCTTATTTTTTTAAATGGTTCAATCCATGATACCATTTGTTTCAAAAAAATTCTATCCCTTTTTTGTAAAGCTATAGGTATGGAGCCCAACTTCAACAAATCCACCATCTTGATGGTGTCTTGCTTACCAAATGACAAAAGACATGCTATACAACAATTTCAAATTATCAAGAAAGATCTAGATACGGGTCTCAAATATCTTGGTTTTAGGATCAAGCCAAATGGTTATCGTATTGCAGATTGGACATGGCTCATTGCAAAAATCAAGGGTCGTATCAACATATGGCAACAGAGATGGCTTTCCAGAGCTGGCAAGCTCACCCTGATCAAATATGTGCTGGAGGCCATCCCAGTATACTGGATGACTCTTTCCTAGATACCAAAAGGCATCATCAACAGAATACAACAAATATGTTGTCGCTTCCTATGGCGAGGGAAAAATGTGGGGAGGAATTTTGCCTGGGTTCAGTGGGACAGAATTGGGAAACCAAAAAAATGGGGTGGTTGGGGTATAAAGGACCTACATGTATTTGCAAAGGCATTGGCTACCAAGATGGGCTGGCAGATTATCTCATCAGATAGCCTATGGAAAGAGGTGGTCTACTTTAAATACATTCACCCTCTATCTGTCATTGACTGGATTCGCAGGCCAACACAAGGCATATCTGGTGCATCTATCATATGGAAGGCTATCTCATAGTCTATTAGTGTCATCAAGGAAGGACTGGCTTGGCGAATCGGGAATGGTGAGCAGGTGCGATTGGGCATTGATGCCTAGTCTGGATGCGGGAACACACACATACTACCACTAGAATTATGATAAATCCTTACAACGGTTGGCATCACCCAGCTCTCTCATATTGCTGATGATAGACACCCAAACTAGACCTCTCATAAATGGTTTGATGCACTGGACCTCAGGATTCCGGACAAATGGAGCAGGGTATGGCATAGGTTTATTGGTGCTTTAGAGGAAGAAAATATCAGGATTACTCTACAGGAAGATGAAATCATATGGGCGACAGCACCACATGGCCAATATACTCCAAAAGAAGGGTATGTTGCACTTATGAACGCTCTAGACCCGGTGGAAGTGTGTTGGTGGTGGTGCCCACTATGGAAGCTCACAAAACTCGTACATTTATGTGGTGTATACTATCGAAGTGCCCATGGAGGTTAACCTTATGCAACGGGCCTTCCATGGTCCGTCCAGATGTTGCCTCTACAAGGAAAATACAGAGGATATCGATCATTTATTCCTTCATTGCCCGGTTGTTGGCCAGGTGTGGATTCATATCACCACCTCCCTCAACATTGTGCTCACATGGGAAGGTCCACATTTATCTGATGCCTGTCAATGTTGGTGGAATGAGGCAGCCTCACAAAAAGTCAGAAACATCCCTCTGATTATTTGCTATGGAATCTGTATGACCACGAATGGCAGTATTTTTCAGGATGCACCGACTCTTTGGCCGGCCACATGCAATTATATCGTTGTTGTTTATAATTTGATTCCTGAAGATACTGACCACCACCACACCTGGGTCATAAACCCAGAAGTAATAGACACGAACATCCCCTGGGCTTACTTCGATGGGTCAGCTCAGACCGATGGATGTGGGGGTGGAAATACTTCATATAAACAACTCACACTTCTTCAAGATCAAAGTGGGCTTAGGGAGAGGCACCAACAACTATGCTGAACTAAATTGCCTAAGATACCTTCTCATATTTGCACTGGAACAAAATTGCCACAGGATTTAGACCTTTGGGGACTCACAGCTTGTTATAAACTGGATCAACTCTGCATATCATTTTCACTTGCAAACACTCAGGGGTTTACTGGATGAGGTCATCACTCTAAAATGACAATTTGATTTTATTGTATGCTCTCATATATACAGGGAAAGGAATGTGGTCGTTGATTTTCTTTCCAAAGAGGCCGCGTAGCAGAGCAAGGGTTAGTGGTTGATACAGGAATTCAGAGATTGAGTGTTCTACTAGTTTTTTCATCAACCATTCATTGAGATTGATGGGAATATATCAAAATGATCTCCATAATATCATTCATCTTTTTTGGTTTTTGTTTCAACCTTTTGCTTACAGGACAGTTATGCTTATAACTTTTTAAGTAAATATTATGTTGTTATTGTAAATATTGAACTATGATTCTATACTGAACTGAGTGGTTTATCCATATAATGGTGACTGCATCTCATACATGCTAAAGATACAACATGTAATTTTCTTATAATTAATGAAAATTTCGCTTTTTTCTTGGGAAAAAAGAAAGAGTCATTATATCAGGAGTAATTTCTTTTTTAAATGTTAAAAATATGACGACTTTAAATCTTAGCATATGAACAACTTGACAAATTGCAACAAAAATTTAAAAGTCAACATCAAATTTACACATAGTGTAAACAAACTCGACCCATTGTAATGAAAACTTAAATACCAATCATGAAATTGACACATTGTGAGGGCGGACTTGATCCTTTATAACGAAAACTTTAAAATCAACAATCAAATTGAGACATAATGGGATTGGGTTACTAGTCGAGGGTCGACATAGACACTGTAGGAAAAAATAAAATAAACAAAATAATAAATAAATATATAAATAAATAAAAATGAAAAATATAAAATAACACAAAAATTAAAACATTGAAAAAAACACACAGCACACACAAAAGTTTAAAAAATAATCATAAGTAAATAAAAATATATATTAAAACACATACTTGCTTGAATACAAGCTATGTTATAGAGCTCATATTAATGTAATACAAATTCTTAAACTAAACACAATGACTAGACTGTAACAGCTTGGAATCCATAACTCTTAGTGGTATCACTTACAGCTTATTCAAGCTAAAATAAAAAAAATAAACATGACAAAAAATATTAAACATTGAAAAAAAATAAAAACACAAAAATTTTTAAAAAATAATAATATATATTAGAACATAAAAATTAAAAATTAAAATTAAAAACATGGCCAAAAAAAATAAAAATAAATAAATATATATATATATATATATATATATATATATATATATATATATATATATATATATATATATATATATATATAATTAACTTAAAAGGATAAAAAATTAAAGAAAAAAACAAAAAAGTAAAAATACTTAAGAAGAGTCTTTTCGATAGAAATCACATAGGAGAAAATTTTGTCGACGCATTTCGAACCAGCTAGTGTGGTTCATCATCAGGACCAGATGAAGATGCAGATCATGGCACAAGCTTAAATAGAGGGCGATGTAGAGACCAAAAGATCATATAACGGCTAGTTTATGAAAATTAATATTTTAATAATGATTATTAAGATCAAATAATATTCCTATAACGACTAATATAACGGCTAGTTTAAGAATAATAATATTATAATTTATAATAATAATTAAGATAAAATAATAATAATAATAATAATAATAATAAATAAATAAATATAATAACAATATAATATTAATTAAGAAAGATCGAAAAATGTAAACCTTAATAAGAAACAAACAATCCAAGTCAACCAAATATAGAGAACAGAGTCAAAAAAATAAATAAATAAATAGGAGTCAAGACCTGATTAATGAGTTGTAGAAATTTTGAATAATATAACACTTATTCACAGAGATTATCCTAATTATACACTATTTGCGGAATGCATGCATAATACATAACCTCCTCTACGTTGATCATCAATTTTGCGGAATTAAAAATAATGAAACATCAATCGCATGCGCACATTAACACAATATGTAATGGGAAAGCATACAGCTGAAAACCCCCAACTATCTGTATATTATAATGATAGAGAACATGTAACAATACATAGTACAATACTCCTCACAAGTACTCAGTGCTATCTCCACCTGCTACACACAAACTAGCTTAGATCTGAATCAAGTCACAGGTTCAAATTTCCTCCGCTGTTTGCCTGCCTCTACTGCGCAATCCAATGTGAGAATAGGAATGATCCAAACTCGTTTTCCCTTGACTTGTACCACGCAATCCTCATTGGAAATCTCCATCATTGATTGTGCAAATCTCATGCACAGCTATAGTCACAACTGAAAGCAGTCTCACTCTTTCACCCACCTCTAACACTTGTCTCCACTGAACTGTCCATGCACTAAGATAACTGATGTATTCTTTAGTTGCTTTATGAGTTAATAATTAGTGAATTAATTAATAATTAATTCACATCACTCATCACTAGTGTATTCTGTAGTTAGACTAAATACAACTAGTTCAACTAAGTCAAACTGAACACAACTCCACCAAACTCAATCACTTGAGTTCTAACTGAAGTCCATCATGCAATAGCTCAACGGACCCATAAGAAAAGCATATTTCCTTCTGGCAGTCGCATGTGCCACATCCGTAGCTCGAACTGAAGTGCTGCAAGAGGATAAGATAATGTTTATAGTCCAAATATTATTAAGAGCTAATAATATTCGATTGTTCTATTTTTAGCCTAGCAATCTAAAAATAGACTCTGCCCATATGTCTAAAAATAGAAGTCCATCTATTTTTACCAACATGACCAATCATCCACAAATAGCATCCTGCAACTCATAGACCATGATCCATATGTCTAAAAATAGACTTTGCGCCAAAAATAGCCTACGGGCCCACTTAGTGAAGGCGACTCCTTTTCACTAAGCTCCATCATCTTGTTTCATTTTCAACACTCCCTCTCAACAAGATATGGATTATCTGCAACCCCTATCCTGTAACTCTGGAATGTTCTGCATGCAACACATTTGCCCGATCCACTTGCTCCAACAACACTTGGAACAAAAACACTCCCAATTGACCACTCTGTTGGGCTAGGAACATACTCTGATGCTGAAGCTTTACCTGCTGCTGACAAGTGCTCCCTCTCTGACAACTGCGCTACTGCAACATCTCCATGCATCTCGCACCATTGCACACCTCTCTGTGCCACCTAGCACTGTGCAAAACACTTGTGCCTCTCGCATTGCTGCAACCTGCTAGCTATGCACTGTCCTGGGATTCCCTACACTGTCACTCTCTCTACCGCTCCATCCGCATCTATCTCTACCCAATCAGTCAGTTCCTACTACTCCACATCGGGGCTCCCGTAGCAAGGTCTCATCCAAGAGGTTGGGTACCTCAAGGATCCTGCCCCTCCTCCTTGGGACGATCACTCTATATCACCCCACCTCCTACCTGGAGGTATGGCTGCATGTGATCCCTCAACCCACCTGGCTCGAAGTTTCCCCCTACTGGAGGTCTCTGCATGAGTAGATGTCTCTACTCGATCTCCTCTCAGCTTCCCTTGTTGTGGCTGCTCCACAACCTCCTGAAGCTGCTGCACCAATCGTGGCTCCTCCACAATCGTCTGAGACTTCTTCTGGCTCTGCATGTTGAGAGGTAATATACGCTCCCTCTCAACCACCAAGTCTCCATCAGTTGCCTCGCTGCTCAAGGCTTTGCATGCATCTTGAACCTCAAGAGCATACAGGTTCTTGACCCGTGAACCAATCTGCTTCACCTGTCTAGTGATGATGTGTCGAAGGAAAACCTTTCCCTTACTGAAGAATACATCATAGCCTCCGTCTTCCAGCATCGCGATCGACACCAAGTTTCTCTTCAGTCCTGGTACATACTTGACATCGGTCAAGGTAAGGCGAGCTCCATGCTCCCTCTGAAAAATAACCGTGCCTACACCTGAGACATTATACTTCTCATCATTACCCATCGCTATGAGTATCTGGAGATCTTTCTCCTCCAAAGTACTGAACAAACTCTTGTCACCGGTCATGTGGAAAGAAGCTCCACTGTTAAGAAACCAACCACTTCCCACCATGGATGAAACCATGCATGCGAAGAGTGTGAAATCCAACTCAAACTGTGAAGCAAGTGCCTCACCTTCAGATCCTTCCTCGGATCCCTTCTTGGATTTCCTCCGTGGACAATTTGCAGCATAATGGCCCACCTCATGACAACGAAAGCATCGCACTTTCGATTTTTCAACCTTCTTTCCATCATTGGAAGAACTGGATTCGGAAAGAGAACCCTTCTCCTTCCCCTTCTTTACTTTGGCAGCCAAAGTGAAATTTTCTTCATCAGATGCCTTTGATGAAGATCCGTCCCTGGTATTCCGCCTGATCTCCTCTTGCACAAGATCCGACCAAAGTCTCTCCCATCCTGGCAATTTCTCCTAACCATTGATAGAGTCCTAATAGGAATGCCAACTCTTCGGAAGACCAAGGAGAGCCAAGCTCACCAAGTCCTCATCATCGACAGTCACCCCCACACTTCCCAGCTCATCCCGGCATTGGGTGAACTTCGTGAGATACTTGGGCATACTGTCTCCATTCTCACACTTAATGTTTATGAGTTTATCCTTGAGCGCCAACTTCCTCTGGTCACTCTTGCTTTGGAATAAATCTGTCAACGCTTTCCACATCAAGTATGGAGAAGCCTTTCCATGCAAGCTAGACACAATGTGATCCTTCACGCCCTCCAACAGAATCCTTTGACACTTTGTTGTCTTCTTTTGCCAAACCTCAATGTGAGCAGCATCAATAGGCTTTGGGACCTCAGCCTCTATGAACTCCTTCAACCCATTGTCATCTAACACCGCCTCCATCATGTCTTTCCATGCAATATAATTCGAGTTGCCTTCAAGGGCATACTCCAATCGCAATCCGTTGAAAGACATTTCAACTTTGACACCAAGAAAACACTGTTGCAAATTCGAATTCCACCAGCTCAAAACTCAACCGCTTTTGATCTAAAATTCGTGAGAACAAAGTATTTCTCGTACAGAGATTGACTGTATGGGCTTTTACCAGATATCTCACCTTCCAAAAGAAGGATGAATCCAGAGGCTACCTGGCCCGATTACAGACTCTGCCTGAAGAAATAAAATGTAATCACTTTCTGAATAATAGATCTGATGATCAACTTTCCTCTGATACCATGTAGAAATTTTGAATAATATAACACTTATTCATAGAGATTATCCTGATTATACACTATTTTTGGAATGCATGCATAATACATAACCTCCTCTACGTTGATCATCAATTTTGCGGAATTAAAAACAATGACACATCAATCGCATGTGCACATTAACACAATATGTAATGGGAAAGCATACAGCTGAAAACCCCCAACTATCTATATATTATAATGATAGAGAACATGTAACAATACATAGTACAATACTCCTCACAAGTACTCAGTACTATCTCCACCTTCTACACACAAACTAGCTCAGATCTTAATCAAGTCACAGGTTCAAATCTCCTTCGTTGTTTGCCTGCCTCTACTGCGCAATCCAATGTGAGAATAGGAATGATCCAAACTCGTTTTCCCTTGACTTGTACCACGCAATCCTCATTGGCAATCTCCATCATTGATTGTGCAAATCTCATGCACAGCTATAGTCACAACTGATAGCAGTCTCACTCTTTCACCCACCTCTAACACTTGTCTCCACTGAACTGTCCATGCACTGAGTTAACTGATGTATTCTTTAGTTGCTTTGTGAGTTAATAATTAGTGAATTAATTAATAATTAATTCACATCACTCATCACTAGTGTATTCTGCAGTTAGACTAAATACAACTAGTTCAACTAAGTCAAACTGAACACAACTCCATCAACTCCTCAATCAACTCCACCAAACTCAATCACTTGAGTTCTAATTGAAGTCCATCATGCAATAGCTCAACTGACCCATAAGAAAAGCGTATTTCCTTCTGGCAGTTTCATGTGCCACATCTGTAGCTCGAACTGAAGTGCTGCAAGAGGATAAGATAATGTTTATAGTCCAAATATTATTAAGAGCTAATAATATTTTACTGTTCTATTTTTAGCCTGGCAGTCTAAAAATAGACTCCGCCCATATGTCTAAAAATAGAAATCCATCTATTTTTACCAACATGACCAATCATCCACAAATAGCATCCCGCAACTCATAGACCATGATCCATATGTCTAAAAATAGACTTTGCGCCAAAAAAAGCCTGCGGGCCCACTTAGTGAAGGTGACTCCTTTTCACCAAGCTCCATCATCTTGTTGCATTTTCAACATGATTCAAGATCCTATAACAAAAATAATAATTAAAGGAGACAAAAATTTAAACAAAGGGAGGGTAAAATTATTATTATTATTTTATTTATTTTTTATAACAACTAGTTTATGAAAAATTATATTTTAATAATGATTATTAAGATCAAATAATATTCCTATAACAGCTAGTTTAAGAATAATAATATTGTTGAATTGAGGCTTCTGTGATCCATATCAAGTTTATGAGAAATTCTTCGGCGTAAATCACATGATATTTCATTTGTCGACGCGTTTTGAACCAACCAGTGTGATTCATCGTCACGACAAGTTGAAGAATCAAATCTAGGTTGCATGTTAAATAGTATATATATATATATATATATATATATATATATATATATATATATATATATATATATATATATATATATATATATATATATATATATATATATATATATATACTAACTATTTAACATGCAACCTAGATCTGATTCTATATATATATATATATATATATATATATATATATATATATGGATTAAGAAAGATCGAAAAATGTAAACATTAATAAGAAACAAAAAATCCAGGTCAACCAAAGATAGAGAACAGAGTCAAAAAAATTAATTTATATTATATATATATATATATATATATATATATCAAGACCTGATTAATGAGCAAGATCCTATAACAAAATTAATAATTAAATGAGACTAAAATTAAAACAAAGCAATTAAAATGGAGAGAGAGATATATATATATATAAAGGTAAAGGATAAAAAGAATATTAACATTAAATGAAAATACCTACATAGAAACAAAAAATTCATAAATAGAAACATCAAACCCTAAAAAACAAAATAATCCGCAAACAGAAAAAAACTAGGAGGACAAAACAAGGGTTGAGCTTCTGCTAATATTCCAACCATCATCTCTATTTAAATTATTGGGCTTTTTTTCGATTTCCAAGGCCTCCCTGAATTTACAACGATGGAAATGACTAACCTTGGCAATGACATGGGCTTCCTCAATGCAGATGTGATGCCTAGATTTGTTTGCATGTTCTGTCAAAGCAGAGGAGTGAGTCCTGCCATGCTTGATGTGAGCTGCATGCTCGTGAATACTCTGATTAATCGAGCAACCAATCTCACCAATGTAGGGAGTCCCACAAGAGCAAGGGATAACATAAACACCTTTCATATTTTTGGGGTCCACAAGGTCTTTAACGGATCTTAGGGAGCTTCAGATGGTATTTAGAGGCCTAAATGTTGAAGGAACCTTATGCTTCTTTAGGATCCTCGCAATCTTGTCTGTAGTTCCTTGGATAAAAGGGAGATGAACCCTAGAAAAATGATCCTTGGTTTCTTTCTTAGCCTTAGGACCTTTTTCAGCTTTGAGGAAAGCCTTAGTACATTGGTGTCTACTATACCCATTATTAAAGAAAACACTTAAGAGGTGTGTTTTCTCCTCATTGAGATGGTTATCATCAGAAACCCTTAAAGCTCTAGTCGCTAAAGTATTGAGAACACCAAGATTTTGAGTCAGGAAATGATGAGAATTAGCATGAAGATATTGCTCTGTGTGAGTTTTCTTCCGAAAGACTTGATGAGAAAAAGATCCATCTTCATTCCTTGAGAGGAGGACGTCAAGGAAGGGTAGACTATTATTACTTTCAAATTCCATGGTGAACTTTATGGAATTAGATTGATTATTAAGATGAAGGAAAAAAGGGTCCAACTCTTCCTTGCCATGGGACCAAATGACATAAGTGTCATCCACAACCTCTTCCACATCCTAGGTAGAAGACGAGAAGAGGCCAAGGCCCTTGATTCAAAATTCTCCAAAAATAGATTAGCCACCACAGGGGAGAGGAGGGAACCCATGGCGACACCACAAGTTTGTTCGTAGAATTCCCCATCGAAGGAAAATAAAGTAGAGGTAAGATAAATATCAACTAACTTAGCAGTATCAAGATTCGTAATACGCTTGACGACCTTGATGGCCTCAATGATAGGCATATCAGTGTAGAGGGAAACTACATCTAAACTCACAAGCTTGTCATCGGGATCAAGCCTGAAATCCTTCAACTCGTTAACAAAAGAAGCAGAGTCCTGGAGATCAAATAATATTCCTATAATGGCTAGTTTATGATTCTTAAACTAGTCGCTATAGGAATATTATTTGATCTCAAGGACTCTGTTTTGTTTGTCAATGATTTGAAGGATTTCAGGCTTGATCCTGATGACAATCTTGTGAGTTTCGATGTGGTCTCCCTCTACACTAATATCCCTATCAACAAGGCCATCGAGGTCATCAAGCATATGGATCCTAATACTGCTAAGTTAGTTGATATATGTCTTACCTCTACTTTATTTTCCTTCGATAGGGAATTATACGAAAAAACTTGTGGTGTCACCATGGGTTCCCCCCTCTCCCCTGTGGTGGCTAATCTATTCATGGAGGATTTTGAATCAAGTACCTTGGCCTCTTCTTGTCTTCTACCTAGGATGTGGAAGAGGTTTGTGGATGACACTTGTGTCATTTGGTCCCATGGCAAGAAAGAGTTGGACCTTTTTTTCCTTCATCTTAATAATTAGTCTAATTCCATAAAGTTCACCATGGAATTTGAAAGTAATAATAGCCTACCCTTCCTCGACGTCCTCCTCTCAAGGAATGAAGATGGATCTTTTTCTCATCGAGTCTTTCGGAAGAAAACTCACACAGAACAATATCTTCATGCTAATTCTCATCATTTCCCGGCTCAAAAGCTTGGTGTTCTCAATACTTTAGCAACTAGAGATTTAAGGGTTTATGATGATAACCATCTCAATGAGGAGAAAGCACACCTCTTGAGTGTTTTCTTTAATAATGGGTATAGTAGACACCAATGTACTAAGGCTTTCCTCAAAGCCGAAAAAGGTCCTAAGGCTAAGAAATAAACCAAGGATCATTTTTTTAGGGTTCATCTCCCTTTTATCCAAGGAACTACGGACAAGATTGTGAGGATCCTAAAGAAGCATAAGGTTCCTTCAACCTTTAGGCCTCTAAATACCATCTGAAGCTCCCTAAGATCCGTTAAAGACCTTATGGACCCCAAAAATATGAAAGGTGTTTATGTTATCCCTTGCTCTTGTGGGACTCCCTACATTGGTGAGACTGGTCACTCAATTAATCAAAGGATTCGTGAGCATGCAGCTGACATCGACCATGGCAGGACCTACTCCTCTGCTTTGTAAGAACATGCAGAAAAATATAGGCATTACATCTACATTGAGGAATCCCATGTCATTGCCAAGGTTAGTCATTTCCATCATCGTAAATTTAGGGAGGCCTTGGAAATCAAAGAAAGGCTCAATAATTTAAATAGAGACGATGGTTGGAATATTAGCAAAAGCTGGGCCCCTATCCTGTCCTACTAGTTTGTTTCTGTTTGCAAATTATTTTGTTTTTTAGGGTTTGATGTTTCAATTTATGAATTTTTTGTTTCTACATAGGTATTTGCATTTAATGTCATTCTTCTGTTGATCCATTTTCTCTCTCACACACACACACATATACATATCGCCCTCTCTTTTGATTGCTTTGTTTTAATTTTAGGCTCATTTAATTATTATTTTTGTTATAGGATCTTGACTCATTAATCAGGGCTTGATTCCTCTTTATATATATATATATATATATATATATATATATATATATATATATATATATATTCTTAAACTAGTCATTATAGGAATATTAAGTGATCTTATTAATCATTATTTAAATATTATTTTTCATAAACTAACCATTAAAATATATATATATAGATATAGATATAGATATAACAATAATAATTTTACCCTCCCTTTTGATTGCTTTGTTTTAATTTTAGTCTCCTATAATTATTATTTTTGTTATAGGATCTTGACTCATTAATCAGGTCTTGATTCCTATTTATTTATTTATTTATTTATTAGTATGTTCCCTGTATTTGGTTGACTTGGATTGTTTGTTTCTTATTAATGTTTACGTTTTTTGATCTTTCTTAATTAATATTATATCATTATTATTAATTTTTTATCTTAATTATTATTATAAATTATAATATTAGTATTCTTAAACTAAACGTTATATTACCGGTTATAGGAATATTATTTGATCTTATTAATCATTATTAAAATATTAATTTTCATTAATTAGCCATTATATGATCTTTTGTCTCTACATTGCCCTCTATTTAAGCATGTGCCATTATCTGCATCTTCATCTGGTCATGATGATGAACCACACTAGCTGGTTCGAAAAGTGTCGGAAAAAATTTCTCCTATAAGATTTCTACCGAAAAGACTCTTCTCAATGTAATATGGATCACAAAAGCCTGAATTCAAGTAAAAATACAATTAAAAAAAAACAAATATTAAAAAAAAAAACAAAACAAAACAAAACAAAACATATTAAAAAATTAACCCAAAAATAAAATAAAAAAATAGAAAGAATTTTAAATCATTAAAAAAAAACTAAAAAACAAACAAACAAAAAATAAATAAAGAAACATTCAAATTAAATTTATAAAATAAAAAACATAAAACATTAAGAAAAAAATCAATTTAAAAAAACAAAACAAAACAAAAACAAAAACAAAAAAACATAATTAAAATAAAAAATAAAAACATTTACTAACCTTAATAAAAATAAAAATAAAAACAAAATTTGAAGCTTGGGCTTGGTAAGCCGATTCTGAGAATCATCTTGTCAAGCCCTGGGCCGCTTGGCTGTTGGGCTAGGCGGCCTTAGCAGTTGCACGCAGCCGCCTAGCCCAGCGCATTGGATTGGCCAGCCGATTCTCGAAATTGAGTCAGCCAGCCCAGCGGTTGAGCGGCCCTAGGATGATGAGCCAATTCTCAGAATCGGTCGACCATCCCAAGGCTACTCGGTCGCTGGGCTGGGTTGGGCAGCCTTGGCAACCGCGTGCTCAGATCTGTCAAGACCATCCAGCTCAGCGGCCGAGTGGCCCTGGGCTTCCCAGCCAATTCTCAGAATCGGTTGACCATCCCAGGGATGCTCGGTCGTTGGGTTAGGTTGGGTTGGGCGGCCTTGGTAGCTATGCGCGCAGCTATCAAGGCCGCCCAACCCAGCAGTCGAGTGACCCATGGCTTGGCAAGCCGATTCCAAGAATCGACCTGCCAAGCTCAGGTTTCAAATTTTGATTTTATTTTTTATTTTTATTAAGGTTAATAAATGTTTCTTTTAAGTTATGTTTTCTTTATGTTTTTAATTTTTTTTTTTAATTATGTTTTTTTTGTTTTATGTTTTTTTATAATTTTTTTTATCTTTTAAATTTAATTTGAATGTTTTTTTTTAATTATTTAAAAATATTTTTATTTTTTGTTTTGGGTGAAATTTTAAATTTTAAATTTTTCTTTTTAATTATTTATGCTTTGAAATATTTTTCTTTTGGTTTTTTTTTTTTTTTTTTTAATTTAAATTTAGTTTTTACAGGTTAATTTTGTTCATTTTCTCTTTACTTTTTATGTTTTTTATTTTTTTGGTTTTTTATATATATTTTTATATTTGTTTTTAAATATATTTTTAATGTTTTTATTTTGCAAAAAAAAAAAAAAAAAGGCATTCTAAAAACACATTGCAAAGAAAAACAAAAAATCCACATGTTTAGAAAACCCTTTAAAAACTAACATCCTAGGATGAAAAACAAGAAAAGAAATATGACAACTTAAAATTGTTAAATAATCAACATTTAAAAAAAATTGTGCATACTAAGGGCATAAGAAAATTTAAAGTGTCAAAAATGTCTTTAAAAAAATGTTGAATGCTTATGTTGAATGTTTTTCAAAATCCGCATGAAAATCACCAACATTTAAAAAAAATTATCCACAATTAATATATTAGAAAATTTAAAGTGTTAAAAATAAACCCTATAAAAGAAGTGGTTGATGTTGCATCAACACTTTTCAAAATCCGCATGAAAATCACCAACATTTTAAAAAATATATGCACATCTGATACATTAAAAAAAATTAAAGTGTCAAAAATATGCTAAAAAAAATGTATTATGAATCGACACTTTTCAAAATCGATTGACTTTTTTGCTACCTCAAAAAAATAGGTAATTGTATCAGTTCCTGTTCCAAAGTTTACATTTTTATGACCAAGTCCTTAACCAACATAATTTATTTGAAGAGGTAATTGTATAGCCTCTAAATGAAGGAGGGAACTAAAATTGTAGAACATCTAAATGTATTTAATATACTTATTTTCCAATTGAGTGATATGGAGGTCAAATTTGAGGAAGAAGATAAAGCCATTACTTTGTTATGCTCCTTTCCCTAGCCTTGGAATCACTTTGTGACTTCTATTAGTTTTAGCACAACAGAATCTCTAGAATTTGATTCTATTGTAGGAGCTCTATTATCTAAAGAAGTACGGAGAAAGTCTAGCATTGAAACTTCCACGCCATAAGTTATGGTAGCCAGAGGTCGAGAGGAGAAAAATAAAAACTTTCTTCCATATCAAAGTCAAGAGTCAAGAAATGTAAAGCCAGATGTTTGTTTTGCAACAAACATGGAATCTCAAGAAAGAATTTGGAAAAGAAACAAATCCGGCGAAAACTCGCAAAAGGAAGAAAATCAACTCGAGTCATGTACGATTGATGAAGTTTTGTCTGTTGAATCAGGTATTGTAGATCAACCTTTGTCTAATTGCATTGTTTCTCAGGATTTTGAAGATTGGGTTTTAGGTTCTAGCAATTCTCAACACATGAGTCCGCATAGAAACTTGTTCACTTCATGTCACGATGTGAATGACAGTTCTTTGTTTATGGGTAATAATGTGTCTTGTCAAATTGTTCGGGTGGGAAATGTCAGAATTAAAATGTATGATGGTACGATTAGAACATTGACTAATATTAGACATGTACCTTAGTTGAAAAATAATTTGATTTCTTTGGGAGTATTGGACTTGGAAAGTTACAAGTTTACAAGTCAATGTGGTGTGTTGAGAGTTTCAAAGGATGCTCTGCTTGTTATGAAGGAAGAAAAGATAGGAAACCTTTACAGACTTAAAGAAAGTACTCAGGTCAATGAGGAAGTGACTGTATCTAAGGAAGTCAAACAGGATACTCGCCTATGGCATCAACGGCTGGGTCACTTGTGCCAGAAGGACCTTCAGGTATTGATGAATCACAAATTACTTCTTAATTTGATCATTGAGTTTGGATTTTTGCAAACATTGTGTATATGCAAAACAATGTAGATAAAAATTTAAAGTGGGGAGTCATAATAGTAAAGGAATTTTGGTTTATATTCATTTTGAACTTTGGGTACCATCTCTTATAGTATCTTATGGAGGTGCATCTTATTCCGTAACATTTATTGATAACTACTCTAGGAAAGTTTGGGTCTATATGTTGAAAAAAAAGCATAGTGTATTTAATGATTTTAAACAATTTAAATCTATGGTGGAAAGGAAAACAGGTAATACAATTAAATATTTAAGAACTAACAATGGCAATAATAATTTGAACATATTGCAAAGATGAAGGGATTGTTAGACAAAAAATTGTTGTTTATACTCCTTAGCAAAATGGCGTTGCCAAACATATGAACAAAACTCTTTTGGAAAGAGCCAAAAACATGATCAACAATGTTAACCTACAGACGAAGTTGTGGGTAGAAACAATATGCACTGCTTGTTATTTGGTAAATAGATCACCTTCAGTTGCTATCAATTGTAAAATTCCTGAAGAAGTTTAGTTAGGTCAGTCTTGTGAATATTCATATTTAAAAAAATTTGGTTGTAATGCTGATACTCTTATTCCACCGAATCATCATTCTAAGTTAGACCCAAAAGAAAAATGTTATGTATTTTTTGGGTATGACGATGTTGTGAAAGGATACAGATTGTGGGATCCTTCTTTGCATAAGATAGTCATTAGTAGATACGTAATGTTTGATGAATATTCTCTTCTAAAATCAGATGTTGAAAAAGTTGAATAGGAATAGGTATCATCGAATCAACAAATTTAGTTGGAGACTCAACCTTTTTTAGAAAGTCAGAATCAAGAAGAAGCTTCTGAAGAAAAAGGTGAAGAAGATGTAAAGGAAAACGTAGAAGTTCAGCAACCAGTCACTCTTGGGAGGTATACAAGGGAAAGAAGCACACCCAAAAGATATGAACATTATGCTTCATTTGTTGCATTGATTACTGAGGATGGATATCCTTCTTGTTATTAGGAAGCAATAGATAATGAAAATAGTGAAACATGGAGAAGGCTATCGATGAGGAAATGGATTCCTTAGCCAAGAATAAAACCTAGGATCTTGTAGAAATTCTTAAAGGGATAAGTGTTGTCAGATGTAAATGGGTCTTTAAATTGAAGAAAAATGTTGATGGAAGTATTGAAATATATAAGGCAAGGTTGGTATAAAAAGGGTACTCTCAGGTAAAAGGTATTGACTTTCATGATATTTTTTCACCAGTCGTAAAACTTGTTTCTATTCGTATCGTGTTAACACTAACTGCATTACTTGAACTCAATTTAGAACATTTAGATGTTAAAACAACTTTTCTTTATGGAGATTTGGATGAGGATTTTTATATGAAACAACCAAAAGGTTTTGTACAAGGTCGCAATAGAATATTAGTTTGAAAGCACAAGAAATCATTGTATGGCTTGAGGCAGTCTCCCAAGCAATGGTACAATAAGTTTGACTCCATCATGGTGAGCCAGAACTTCACTAGACATGAATATGATCATTGTGTGTATTTTAAATATTTCAATGATATATTCATTATCTTGGTTTTGTATGTTGACGATATACTTATTGTAAGAAAAAACATGGAAGAGATCAACAAGTTAAAGGCTCATCTTTCTAGGACGTTTGATATGAAGGATCTTGGAGCTGCAAAATAGATCTTGGGCATTGAAATACACCGAGACAGGAAAAATGGAAAGCTTTGGTTATCACAACAAAATTATGTGGAGAAAATACTTGCAAAGTTTGGTATGAACAATGTGAAGCTTGTTAATGTTCCTTTAGCTTCCCATTTTAGGCTTTCTTTGATTTGAGTCCTAGAACTGATGAAGAAAAGAAGTATATGTCTCGTGTACCATATGAAAATGCAATAGGAAACTTAATGTATGTGATCGTATCTACAAGACCTAACATTTCACATGCCGTTGGAGTTGTTAGTAGGTTCATGGAAAATATATGAGAAGAACATTAGAGAGTAGTGAAATGGGTGCTTCAGTATTTGAGAGGCACAAGTGACCATTGTATCATCTTTAATGGTTTTGGAGATTCAGTCTATAGATATGTTGATGTTGATTATGTTGGTGACTTGGACAAGAGGATATATATTATACGATATGTATTTACTCTTGCAGGTGGAGCGATTAGTTGGATGTCAAATCTTCAGGTAACATTTGTTTTGTCCACTATGGAAGCAGAGTATATAGCTACTTCAAATGCATGTAAAGAGGCAATCTGGTTGAAAGTTCTAGTTGATGAGCTTGGAAGGATGCAGGAAAAAGTGAATGTATTTTGTGACAATCAAAGTGTTATTTATTTGGCTATTAATCTGGCCTATCACAACAAGACTAAACATATTCATGTAAGATACCATTTTGTAAGACATGTAATCGATGGCGGAAAAGTAGCTCTCAAGAAGGTCCACACAGAAGAATTGTGCAAACATGTTCACAAAACCAGTATTAGTAGAGAAGTTGCGGTGGTGTTTGAATTCTCTTGGCTAGTAGAAAAGATGATGAATGGGAATGGACAAGGGATTAGGAAAATTGTTTTTAAGGTGGAGATTGTTAAGAATGATAATAATTAAAAGAATGTTACAAATGAAATTACCTCAGTAAAGCTAGCTTTACCGTTAAGACAATTACATAACAATAAGAAGTTATATAACGATATCTTCTTATTTTAATGATGTTGCCCGAGAGGCTTGATGTATTATTGGAGAGTCATTGTAGACCTTGAAAAATAAGAATTCCAATCCCTTTCCCCGTGGAGGTTTTCTTGACACACTGTTAGGATTTTACCATGTAAAATTTTGTGTCTACTTGTGTGAATTTAGTATTTGTTTCTTATGTTCATTTTATTTCTCGTTTATGATATTTACGGGCTTCAATACCAACACTTTATGTAATGTAATGTAATGTTATGTTGACCATGTCAAATTAAAATAATACACTTAAAAATTGACATTTATTTAACGTAATATTATGTTGATTTGTGTTGGGTGCGTGTTATATTCTTTCCACGCGTTATGGGGTATGGGGAAGCACCCCACAAAAAAAAATTACTATATGCAAACCCAATAATAGTTGGGCAGGCCCAAGGATGGGGGGCAGGCCCAAAGATGGTGGGCAGACCTACACATAGCTTTGTGCATGGTATTTGCACATGGTTTTGGGCATGATGGTTTTCAGCCCATAGTATTTTGTAGATCAAGTCAAGGGAACTATGGTTATGTTCTAATCCAGGAATTAGTGGATTGGGGTTTATGAATGCTTTGGCATATATATATATATATATATATATATATATATATATATATATATATATATATATATATATATATATATATATATATATATATATATATATTGTAACATTGAAAGTAACATAATAAAAAACCAATCTGGTAGTCCTGGTTTTGGGATCCAGGGGAAAATTTGTGTGTATATTTGTTTTATGTTCTAGCCATTGTATATTTTTCTTTTTTAAGAATATGTGTGTAGGTAATTTTTATACAGGGTTTAAACCTACAATTTGGTTAAATTAAAATTAAAGATATTATTTTAATTTGATAACTGTCATTATACTACTCCACATACTATACTTTATATGTGTCCAAGATGTTAAGGTGGATGGTTTTGCCCATGGTATTCATGTGGAATATAACCTATTTAAAGGATGAAAGATTTGCAATAAGACAAAAATACATGGTCTTATTGTTGGTAAGTATATAAAATCACAAGGCCAAAACATAAGAGAATGGATTTAAGGTGGTTACTTGGTATTGAATTTATAGTTTTTTTTTTTTTTTTTTGTACAAATTATTAATCAATATAATGCCAACTTGATCTTTGAAGTTCCAAGTTGGGATGAGATTGTGTACTTTTCTCACGGAACAATGTCAATGGTTTTTAATTGTCGAGTCAATTGGAGCTCTTAATAACTACGGGATTGTGAGGATAAACAACAACGTTAATGTAAAAACCCTATGCCATTATATATAAAATTTGAGTAGGATAATTAAGTTGTTGGTGAAGTGATCCTTGGTTTTACCTTTGGATATATCTTAACCTCTAGACACATTTTAAGGTTGGATACATTTCTTTAGTAAAGTCCTAACACATTATAATATGTTGATAGATTGAGAAATAACCCAACGCCAGGAATATTTGCTTTGTTAGGCTATATTGTCTTCATCTATGTGTTGTAAGATAAAATATACTTATAATTTGAATAATTCAAAATTTAATAATTTTTTTATTAAAATGAAACATTTGTAATAATAAATTTGGCTAATAGAATGCATGGTAAAAAAGAAATGGCTAATAGAATGTGTGGTAAAAAAAATTTAACTTTTCCCTCCAATCACAATGGCGTCGGTCAATTTCAACATGAGCATCTCTAGCACAAAATTTATCAAAATTATTGAATTTGTTTGCCTTTGATGCAATGGTTTAGATGGGAAAACAATTTACATTAAAATATCCATTAATCATTGTGAATTAGAATTTGAATAATTAAAATTTTAATTAAAATATATATATATATATATATATATATTAAAATGAAACATTTATGATAATAAAAAATTGGCTAATAGAATGAGTGGAAAGCTTTTTTAACCAACATAGAGAAATAATTTAAGGTTTAATAATAAAAAATTAAAATGAAACATTTGTAATAATAAATTTGGTTAATAAAATGGGTGGTAAGTTTTTTTAACTTTTCCCTCCAATCACAACGATGTTGGCCCAATTTCAACATGAGCATCCCTAACAATATTTTTTATCAAAATTATTGAATTTGTATGGCTTTGGTGCAGTGGTTTGGATGGGAAAACAATTTACATTTAAATTTTCATTAATGATTATGACGTAGAATTTGAATCATTCAAATTTTAATTAAAAAATATTAAAATGAAACATTTGTAATAATAAATTTGGCTAATAAAATGTGTGGTAAGTATTTTTAACTTTTCCCTCCAATCACAATGGTGTTAGCTTAGTTTCAACGTGAGCATCCCTAGCACAATTTTTTATCAAAATTATCAAATATGTATAGCTTTGGTGCAGTGGTTTGGATGGACAAGTAATTTACAATTAAATTTTCATTAATGATTGTGATGTAGAACTTGAATAATTAAAATTTTAATAAAATTTTATTAAAATTAAACATTTGTGATAATAAATTTGGCTAATAAAATAAGCAGTAAGCCTTTCTAACTTTTCCCGCCAACCACAACTAGTGTCAACATGACCATTCCTAGAACATTTTTTTATAAAAAATATTGAACTTGTATGACTTTGGTGTAGTGGTTTGGATGGGCAAATAATTTACATTTAAATTTTCATTAATGATTATGACGTCGAATTTGAATAATTCAACTTTTAATAAAAAAAATATTAAAAGTAGCATAGATCCATCTTAACTCTGGATCTAAACTCAAAATCTATCAAGCGCAAAGAGGGATCAAATCTCTCGAGGTCAAAAACCTCTTTTTTGAGAGCAAAACTTAAGGAAAAGTTTGCAGCTCGAGAGTTTTGATCCCTCTTAGTGCTTGATAGATCTGGAATTAAGATAGACCTACGCTAGTATTATGGAATTTAAAGCAAATTGTAAAATAAAATGTAGCTAGTTGTTATGCATAAAAACAAGTGAAATAATAAAAGGAAAAAAATATTATTTGCAAATATACTAAATCAAATTGAGAAGGACATAAAAATCTATAAAAATTTAAGAATCAAACTAAACAAAACTAAGCCAATAATGAAAAATGCTACATAAAAATAATGATAATATCACAATAAATAGAAAGAAAAAAAAGGAAAATATAGTTGAGGGCCCATATTTTATGAAAAATAAGGGGAGTTATTGCAGTAGCCATAACTAGTAACACATTGAAATAAGCAATTATCTTTGTCAATATCGATTTAGGGTTTTTCTTTCATATCTAGAAGTTAAAGATAAGTTTACAACTTCAAGATTTCTCGAATAGTCATGAGTACCTCTTTAAACACTTCATGGTTTCAAAAAGAATTACCAATTTCAAGTACTTCATACCATTTTCAAAGTGCAATATTAAAGAGATTTATTTCTTTTATAAGACAATTAGTTTCAGGCTAACTATGAATTTATCTAGAGGGCCTTCACTCTTAAAAAAAATATTTTCAAATTTGTTTTCTTGAAAAATATTTACCAATTTCAAGTACTTTTTACTTAACATATCGTATTCAAAGGGAAGAATTAATGACGTATTCCTTTAGTAAGACAATTAGTTTCAAGTTAGCTATGAATTTAATTAGAGGGCCTTCACTCAAACAAAATATTTTTCAAATGTGTGGTCTTCATCTCTCATTACCCATCCTTGCTTCGTTGCCTAAAGTGTCTATAGCCCTAACATGTTTACGTGTATTTCTCACGTTATTTATACTAATCTAATATCTTATTCATTACATTTCACATTGTTGCTTACCCTTTTTATTTATATGTAAATATTTCATATGTATTGGGTGTATACTAAGTAGAGTGATATGAGAGTTATTTGATATACCTAGCAAATCATTTCCCTGTAAAATTTTAGCTTATAGGTTATTCTTCATTACTAATCATTGCAAATATGAATTTATTAATGTGAAGTGGATGGAGCTCATAGGAAAATGGTAAATAAGTACTTTCCTTAAATTAAAACTTTATTGAATAATATGCCAAGCATAAGGGTTCCTCCACAAATATAGGTTACTATGCATAAAGTTACTAAACTTTCAGAAAAATAACTCAAATAGAATGACCTTTTTTATATATGACTTGAAATAATATTTTCTATTGTGTGATCAAAGTTAGACGAGATACAATAGTTGAAAAGATTTGTACATAAAATATAAGATAGAATTAAATTGAAGCAAAACACACAATAACAATTTAATAATAAAAGATGAAAAAAAGGTGAATAAATAAATCAAAACAAATATTCATAAAATTCAAAATTAACAATTAGTACCCAAAGGTAGTCAAGAAAAATATTTCTTCAAAATTTGAACATTCACAGGAGGTTTTTAATCTCTCTTTCCAATGTTTTCAACATAAATATAGTAGGTTTTCCATTAGCTTCGTTGGCCTTATCCCATTTCAAAACCAAATCACCAATTTGAAAGTATTTTATTATTAATTAAATGTTTATAAAACTAGCATTCTATTAACAAATGATGTTCATGAAGTACCTTTAGTTTTTTGCATTCCTCTTCTAATTTTAACAAAGTATTAATTCTCATATGCATAATCGGACACACAATTTTCTAAAAGATTAATCCAATTGAAGATAAGGTAGAAAAACATTAGGTGGAATAATTGCTTCCTTTCCATAGAGAAGAAAGATGGCGAATTTCCAAATGTGACTCTTGTTGTTACCTTGTCATCCCATAATGCATTGGTAAGAGCTTTATGTCAATACTTTTGATGTTTGTGAATGGTATTTCGAGGATATAGATTATATTTTTGTTAGTTGATTATGCCAAACCATTTCCTTGAGGGTAATAATTGGCAAAATATTTAATTTAGTTCTCTTTTCCAAAGAAAATTCAAAGAATTTTAAAAATGGAAAATAAGTTGCATTGTCAAAAACAAGGGAACTAAGGATACTAAATCTAGTAATGTTATTTTGATCAAGGAAGGAGATCACCTAATACTTGTTAACTTTTTTTCAAAGGAATAATCTCAATCCATTTGGTGAAGTAATATGTTGCAATTAATATATACTTATCGACACATGAAGAATTGGGAGTGATTTCCCTAATTATATCTAAGGCCCATTATTTGAATGGACCCTCAACCATGACTGAGTATAATGGAAAAATATGCTTCTTATCTCTTCTAGCAAATTTCTAAAAAACTTTCCATTTCTTTGCATAGGCATGTGCATCCTAAAACAAGGTAGGCCAATAATAACCAACCCGTAGGAATTTATGTGCAATGGAGTCTCCCCTAAAATGTCCACCTGCTGGACCATCATGAAGTTCAATCAAAACCTTTTCCACATTATTTTTTATAGATATCTTAACAATACATCATCATAATTTTTTCTAAATAATACTCCCTCTATAAGTTGATAATGAGAATACTTTAATATAAGTTCTCTTTTATTCTTAGTTTCTAGATATTGTGGTGTAGTTCCATGTGGAAGATAATATTTTAGCTCTTAATACCATGAATTTGTAGTTGTAGGGACATGATAAACTTATTTTTTATTGATTTATGTTTCATTCTTCCACCCTACTTCTTCCATTAAGAATATTTTTCTTATGCTTCCAACTTGCAGAGCCCTTAACCTCTTACAATCTTGGCAATTTTAACTTCAAGGTCATATTGTTGAAGCATTTTCACCTCATTTTCTTTGTAATCTCCTAATTCTTTCTAAACCAGTAAATTTTGAATTGCAAGAAGTGGTACAATAATTTCAAAACATATGGTTGAAAATGTTTAACAGCCAAAGACTACAAAACCTTGCTTTTCCACCTCTGAATAATTTAATTCAAATACTTGCAAGCCAAAACTTATAGAATAAATAGGAAATTCAAATCCCTCAAAGTTATTTTGGGTTAGAATTGGTGCATAAGATTATTCAAATGCAAAGGTATAAAGTATAAACTATTTAACAAAATTAGGACTCATTAAGACAAGAGCTTGTGTTATTACTTCTTTAATGGAAAAATACATTTCTTTTCTTTTTTATCCTACTTAAAGGAAACATATTTTTTAATCATTTCTTGCAAAGGCTTAACTATTTCTAGAAAACCTAGAACAAGTCTTCTCATAAAGTTAATTTTACCAAGAAAATATTGCACATACTTCTTATTGTGAGGAAAAACAATCTAAGAGATCGTTTTAGTCCTCTAAGTTTCTATCATGTTTCAACATTTTGAAACAACATACCTTTTGTTATTGCAAAAATAGTTTTCTTTGGATTTAAAGAAATTCGATATCTTTGACATCATTCAAAAAATTTCTTGAGATGGTGAATGTGATCATTTTTGTTTCTAAAAATAATGTGACATCATATCAAATGACAACAACCAAATTATTTATAAGTCTGTGAAATCTTATATCCATAGCTTGTTGGATAGTGGCTCCTAATTAATCAATCAAAAAGGGATTTTCTCATATGCATATGTTTCCCATTTAGTTTAAAAAGTTATTTTTAGTTGATGAAGATGGGATACAAAAACCTAATTATATCTTGAGAAACAATCCAATAAAGAAAACATTTTTTAGCCTGATACACATGGAAAATTTTGTCTCATTAAAGACATTGGATTTTTATATTTTCAGAAGCCTGATTTATTTCCCTAAAATAAATACATATCTTGATATTTCCATTCTTCTTCCACAATGGTACAATATTAGACACCCATTGTAAATGGTGAACAAGAAAACTGGTTTTAACCTAAGTAATTTATTCAAATCCTTCTTAATTAAATGCCCCATATTAGGGTGTATCTTTCACAAGTTTTGTTGAATCGGATTTGCATCTTTGTTTAATGGAACAATGTGTTGTATGATCTTAGCATTATAGATTTTAAGATCACCATAAGTGCAAGAAAATATGTCTTTATATTGTTTGAAGGGTCTCACAAAAGCCATTTTTAGGGAGAACAACCAATTCCCAGATTAATATGCTGAGGATTTTGTTATATCCCCAAGTTGATTACTTCGTATTGCACTGAATAGTTGCTTGTTTTGCAATTAGTAACATCTTTGGAATTATCTTGTAAATCATAAAACTTATCCAACCAAATGATAGATTTGGGAATTGTATTTCCAAGGCTCTATTTTTTCAAAAGAAGAATATTTCGTAGATTTGGTGTACCCTATCGATTATCAATCCTTTAATTGTATCCTCTTAGGTAAGGAAATTTAAAATCTAATCATCATCATCATCAAAAAGCCTTCAAATTGGAATATTATCTGGTATAGAGGACTTGAAAATCAATTCCATGGAAATTTCCCAATAGAGAAATCTTCTAAAAGAATCAATTTTATGGATACATTAGCTAGTAACTCAACATCTGCATTTTGTAAATGAGGTACATAAATAAAATTAAAAACATCAAAATTATGGATGAGCTTCCATACTTCATACTGATAATTTTTTATTGTTTGAAAATAATTTATGAATCACTTATTACTTTCAATATTATCACTTTCAAATCAATTTCTTTTTTGAGTTCTTGAATAATGGGCTTCATACTCGGTGACATTGTTTGTATATTCAAATTAAATATACATGTAATAAGAGTTTTGTTTCCAATTGGATCCTTGAGGCAACAGCCAACACTTGCACCCAGATGAGACTTAGAGTCATCAAAGTGTAAAATCGATAAATCATTATTTACATCTAAATCTACTTTTATAGACTCTAATATACAATTTATTTTAGCTATCTAAATGGAACAAAGTAGTTCAAATTGTAAGCATGATTCTACAAAGGGTGAAGTTTTTGTAGTAAAGTTTCTAAAAAATGTGTCAAAACAATAATTGTCCAAGATAGAATTGGTGAACATGATAGGTCTTGGATCATTGAGATTTGTAATAATATGTTTCATATGGATTTCATATTCTACTTTTATCTTATTAGGTTGACCATTACATGGTGATGAAATATGTGACTAATCAATAGAAATATATTCATTAATTTTTTCCAATCAATCTCTACTCAAGGGAAAACCATAAGACTCAGGAATGTATACTACAATAATGTCAATACTTTGGAGAACTTTAGGGTTTGAACATAATCTAAGAAAAACATTCTTAAGTTCTCCCTCAGGTGATTGTAGATGATCCCACTAGTAAATATGTTCCTCCTCATGTCAATATATTTTATTGTCTAGGGGGAGGAAAGCATTGGATGAAGCACCAGAATGTACTAAACAATTGTTCACATTTCTATTAAATACTCCAAATGTCAACATAAAAGTAGGTGTGTGTGAACTAGATTGTCTTGCAATTAATGTAGTATTAGCATTTAGCAGTTTATTTCCTTTTGACAAAGAAATTTGGACATATTCCCCCTTATCTTTATTTCCCTCACTTTTTTACTCGTTTTTAGATGAAGCTTCTCTTAAAGCTTTAAGCAATTTATTTGCTTGCTAAGTCAATTTGGATAATTCAAACAAGGAAATATTTTCTTTATTTTTCTTCAAGTCTTCTTCTAAATCATATTCCAAAATACTAGAGTGAGAAGAAACATAAATTTTACATGAAATGATATAATTTGTAGACGATAATTTCTTAGTAAGCGATTAAGAACATGGATAAGATGTCATGGTAGAAGGTCCCTTGCTTCTAGCATGAACAACAAAAATTACTTCAACTTCCTCATATCCATCAACATCTTCTTTTTCTTGGGAAATATCCCATATGTAATTCACCATTTAATTGGGGGATTACTCATCTTCTTGATCATCTTCATTATCTTGGACCTATTCTTCCTCCTTTATGGTCGTAAACACTTTGAACATATTAATAAAGGTTAACAGGTATTTTTAGAGTGATTTGCATTGTGAACCCTACAATAATTATCATTGGAAAATTCCTCCATATGAATTTCTTCATCGGGAGAAGTTTTTTATTAATGGGAGGAAAAGGATTTTTCCTAAAAGGAAATCTCCAATGTATTTAGTAAGAAGGGGATTATCTAAATAACTATATATCTTCAAGATATGTACTTTTGTGTAGATACTTGAGCACACAACAAATTTTTTTATTAACTTGCAATTGGGATTAAGTCTAGTAATAATTACTCTCAAAAACTTAGAAGAGTCTAATACAAAAAATTTCCCAACCCAGGAACGTATTTCAAAGATATGGAATAAAATATTTGCATGTGCCCTTAGTTCCTTGTAATAGCATCACATATGGATACTATGACATATGGCTATTATGATCTCACTAGTCTTTGAAGGGATAGATTTTTGGCCCTCCCTCCTATGCAATGAACAATTTCTAACATAATCTTCATAGGGGATCCACTTTAAGGGTTCCTCCTACTTTAAGAAACTCCTCTAAGTCACATTGCTAGCCCTCATTTATATCACATGAAACCTTATCTTAGGCCTTCCTAATAGTCAACTTATGGCTAACCTTTACAGGCCTAGTCTCCTTATTTACATCTAACCCTAACCCTTGACTAGACAACCCCAAGCATATAATTCTTTAAGCATAAAAAGTAAGGATCCTTATTTATAAAACAGGAATTGGAAGCTAAGGTGTGTGGTTTTAACTTACCCTTGGTCTAAATATGGTCGATATCACTATCTTTAGTTAGACTCACTAAATCTAATTCTCTCTTATCCAAAGGCATGATCTAGAGCCCATGAGGAATTTCTAGAGGCTTGGCACTAATGATATCAAGAATGAAAACCTGAGAATCATTATTTATAGATAGGGGCTAATGAGGGCCCAAGAACTTTTCCAAAATGTTAGCATCCTTTGAACTTTTAGACCATATATCCTATAATTTGTTCCATTGTGGTGCAATCAACTCCAAATAACCAAATATGTCATATTTTTCCACCTTTGATGGAAGTTAAACATGAGTTAATGGTTCCTTCTTCCTTAACAAAGATTACATTGTGATATTAGCTTCCTCGTGATGTGACAAAGGCTACTTGAGAACAATTCTTCTTGTAAATTTTAGGTCACATTCCTTAACCATGTGTCTAGCTTTGTGGCATATTGCACAATGAAAATATATGTTTATATAATCCAACACCTACATGTAGGACATATCCACCACCACCAACCCTAGGGTTTAAAAGAGTCCTTGTCAAACATCTAGTTCTACCAAAACTCATGCAATAGAAAATGCAAGGCTATTTTTGTAAGAATAATCTTCCACAATGAAAATACCCAAAGATTCACCAATGGCTCATAAACTAGCATACGCATACATCAAAAGCTCAAATAGTAGTTTGGGTTGCTTACCCAAACTAGCCCAACTCCATCTCTTCCCTAGCATCAAAGATAGGATTCTATGGCTTTAGAATCAATAGATTGTGATCCCATAACCGTAGATTTTGTAGAACTCTATGTGTATCTTCTAAAGATGTGAAAGTAAACATTAGACATCGTCACACCAAGAAGTGCACCACTGGGTTTTATTTGGGTAACGACACCCATTCCTTCTACATCAATCCTTTAAATGTTCCCATTGAAATTATCCTCCCTTTTAACATAACTATCATTTTCCTCCTCTACATATCCAAGATTTGAAAAACCTATACACCCTCTCCTACTACCAATAAATATTCACCTACCCTAGAATTCACCACGCACTTATTCTTCCTATTTGGTTTCATCGAGCTCCTCTCACCACCACACCCCCTCTGCTTTTCCAAGTGCAAACCTTTTCCAATGAATCTAGGGCTCTCTAGAAGCTAGTCCTCTTTACTCACATTATTTGTGTTGCACATAAGTTGGTCACTGATGACAACAAGTTTCACTAATATCAAAGGGGATGTATGAGACAATAGTATCATTCATGGGTCAGAGGAATTAATATGATAGTTGGATATCTTTCATAATCTCATCAAGTGAATTCAAAGAAAGATTGAATTTTATTGATTATTGTACAAGGTCATGATGCCCTAATGACCTTATATATAGCATGGTTTCATATTCCTCATCGAGACCTTTCCAACGATATATCCCACTCTAAAAATTTCCTCCTAGATTAGAAGTTATGGTAATTTGAAGTTTAGTATTAACTAAGGGCCAAAACTAAAGGGTAAAAACCCACCAACACTAATCCATTAGCCAATGCACAACTCTTGGGTAGATTCGTGGTTAAATAATCTTATCAATAATGGATGGAATTTTAACATGCATGTTGGTTAATACAGTTAAATGGTGTGAAACTTTCAATTAATCCAACGATGATCACAAAACATAAATGGTCGATGATGTAAGATATGCATGAGACTTAACTAAACCCATCAATCCAATAAACTATTGACACGAGGCAAGCATTTTTTGAAGCACATGCGGTCCAACTCCATATTGACACTTGGCAAATTTTGATTGGAAGATGTGATGTTGTGACAACTTAGACACGTGGCATGATGGCATCATGTCATCATCATCATACCAATGACCAATGACCCTGGGGACTAGGTCATGTGGTATGGTCATATGGGGTTAAAATCCAAGCACTAAAGGTCGGCTCCATATTTGTAGCACTAGTTCTATGGTCGACACTCAAGCCCTCGGACCACCACATGACTATGTATTCTCATATGATCATTGGCTAGATGGGGTGTGTATGTTGTGATTTAAAATAATAAGTCGATTTTGGTTAATGGTCTGAGTTTCGAACAAGGGTTTTGGTCATAACTACAACATTACGGTTCTAGTTGTAATGGAGTGGAGGTATAATTCATTGCTAGAAATAGGTTTTGGAAAAGAACGATGAATATAAATCCTTAGTTTATAGCTGGATCAATGGTAATGAAGATTTGAAATATAACCTTAGTCTCCATATGAATTTTACTACAAATTTTTTATTTGTTGTAGATTTTTTTGAAGCTCGTTCTTCTAGTTTCATCCACTGTGTTTGGTTGACTTCTACCCTTATGCAAAATAAATAGCATAGCCTCAACTTTGGTGGAAGTCTAGTCAATTTTCAATGTTTGGCAAAGATTGAATTTTGACATACATGTTGATTGGTCGTGGAATTTGGTTGACTAGTTTTGGCCATATATATAGATGATAAATCTAGTTGTGGGCAAGGTCTAAGGATTGGAAACGTGTTGGTCATGGTATAGATAAACCCCTGGATATAATATAGTGGAGGCTCGATATGATATAGCGCAAAGACCATTCTATGCCTAGAAAATATTAATGGACTCGCTATATACAACGATGATTTTGGTATAAACATTATTTGTAGCAAGGTCCAGTTTTTGCATGGAAGAAACATGGTTTATAATTGAGGCAGTAGTAAAATCTCTATGACGAAGGTCTGATTTTGTCCATACAGTTGATAAATCTAGCTAAGGTCAAAAGAGTGGTCATCCAAACTGCAATGTAATTTTGTGACAGAGGTTATAAATAATATGCCATGTTAGATTGATTGTTAAACACATGGCATACATAGTTAGCAGGGGTAGTGAAGTTGATTGGTGACTATGATGACATGTTGGATTGATTATTGTGCACACAATAAGTAGAGGCATCGATATTGACTATCCTTATTAAGTTGGCTTTGCACCAATGGGTAGAGCAACACATTATACAAGTTGGACTTGTATTGAAAAACATATTAACACATAAGACTAGAAGAATATTGACCATGATTTTAGTCCTCGACCCATATGGAAAGAACCTTATAAAAATATCAAATCGAGAGCATGACATTGCAAGCACCATAGAAACTAGAGTTCGTAGTGTATGTTTGTTGTATATCCATGGTAACAATTTCGAACTTGGCAGTGAACAAGTCAAAATTTGATTTTTTATTTTTTTATATGTTTCATTTTGTCGAACTATTAAATGGTCAAAAGTGAACCTTTTGTAGAACCGATTTACCTAAATTTGAGTTTTTGTAGCAAATGACTAGAAAAGGGAATTTTGTAGAACCCTTAATTTAATATATGGTTTTGTATAGTTTTTGGGGGTTTCTGTTGAAAAATGTGCAACAAGAAATGCTAAATTTAGAATGTGCTAAAAATAGACCTGCTAAAATAGCATATCTAAAAATAACAGTTTGGCCAGTGAGGTCATTGGCCACATTGGGTGAGAGGTGAAATTGCTAAAAGTAGAAAGTTCTAAAAATAGCATTTCTAGTTCCCTTCCTATTTTTAGCAGTCCCTGGTCTAACTATAGGAAGTAAAAACGAATTTGGTCTTAACATCAGTTTAAAATATTAATTAATTAATCTCCATGAGTTAATTAGTTATGGAAATTCGAATTTGAAGTCTTTGTGAGCATGCACATGAGTTGTCCCACTGATTGAGGAATTTATCCTTAATTTCCTCCACTGATTGAGGGAATAAGTATGAATTCTATAATGAGAGAATCAGTTGACTTAGTTCTAACTAGTCAAGTCCAGTTAGATTATTTTAACAAGTTGTTAAAATAATAAAATATAGTTTGTTAATGCTTGCATGCATGTGACAACTATTATTTTAGATAACTGAGGATTCACTCATGGATAACTGTTGCATGTCAGTTCTGTTAGAGACCCAATTGAGATTAGATGTGGGATAGTGTACTATCAGATGCTTGGATATTTCTAGTAAGTATTCCTTGCATGGAGAAGGATCTATTATAGGAGATTGGAGGACTTGTGGCCTATATATTGAGGCCTAGGTAGTCCATGATTTTCATCTTCTGATTGAAGATCATCAGGATCTTCTGATTACAAAGAGAGCAGGATAGCTATTGAGCTGATTCTTTTTGTATGTTGAAGAGGATTTTCACTTGATTGATAATACAGTGTTGGGGTTTTATGCTGGTGGTTTCCCCAGTGATATATTCTGTGTTATGTGTGATTGATTTCTCTTGATCAGTTATGCATGTTTCTACTTGATGTTGCTCATGAATTTGATTATGCTTCCGCTTAATGTTTTGTAGAAGTAGAAAAAGTATTATGCTTTAGGACATTGCATATATCGGTTTGTTCTACAGGTGAAATTTCTACATGGTATCGGAGCACAGGTGATCAAGCAAGAACAATATACTGAGAGGAGATTTCAAAGTTTTGAGTTTTTGGGCCAAGAGTTTGCAAAGCATATCTGAAAATTTCTGTACAAAATTTTCAGAAATAAATAGCAAATTTGGATTCCTTGCGGAAAAATACCCAAAATCAAAAAAAAAAAAAAATCAGTTGAATCGGAGATCAAATGAGGGAGATATCGTTGATTTAAAATCAGCACCTTTTCTAGAAAATTTCGTGACGATGGGAAAGTGGAAATAGATTGGTGTGCTAGCCAAGAACCTATATGCACTTGAGGTACAAGATGCATGCAAAGCCTTGAGGAGCAAGGCAAAGGTTAGAGACTTGGTGGTTGAGAGGGAGGCTATATTACCTCTCAACATGCAGAGCTAGAAGAAGTCTCAGGCGATTGTGGAGGAGCAACGATTGGTGCAGCAGCTTCAGGAGGTTGTGGAGTAGCCACAACAGGAGAAGCCGAGAGGAGATCGAGTAGAGACATCTACTCATGCAGAGACCTCCAGTAGGGGGAAACTTCAAGCCAGGTGGGCAGAGGGATCACATGCAGCCATACCTCCAGGTAGGAGGTGGGGCGATATAGAGTGATCGTCCCAAGGAGGAGGGGCAGGATCCTTGACGTACCCAACCTCTTGGATGAGACCTTGCTACAGGAGCCCTGATGTGGAGTAGCAGGAACTGAATGATTGGATAGAGACAGGTGTAGATGGAGCGGCAGAGAGAGCGATAGTGCAAGGAATCCCAGGACAGCGCATAGCTAGTAGGCTGTAGCAATGCAAGAGGCACAAGTGTTTTGCATAGTGCTAGGTGGCACGGAGATGTGTGCAATGGTGCGAGATGCATGGAGATGTTGCAGTAGCGCAGATGTCAGAGAGGGAGCACTTGTCAGCAGCAGGTAGAACTTCAGCATCAGAGTATGTTCCTAGCTCAACAGAGTGGTCAGTTGGGAGTGTTTTTGTTCCAAGTGTTGTTGGAGCAAGTGGACTAGGTAGATGTGTTGCATGCAGAACATTCCAGAGTTACAGGATTGGGTTCGGGAGAAAGCCTTTCTTGTTGATAGGGAGTGTTGAAAAATGTGCAACAAGAAATGCTAAATTTAGAATGTGCTAAAAATAGACCTGCTAAAAATAGCATGTCTAAAAATAATAGTTTGGCCAGTAAGGTCATTGGCCACATTGGGTGAGAGGTGAAACTGCTAAAAATAGAAAGTTCTAAAAATAGCATTTATGGGTCCCTTCCTATTTTTAGCAGTCCCTGGTCTAACTATAGGAAGTAAAAACGAATTTGGTCTTAACAGCAGTTTAAAATATTAATTAATTAATCTCCATGAGTTAATTAGTTAAGGAAATTCGAATTTGAAGTCTTTGTGAGCATGCACATGAGTTGTCCCACTAATTGAGGAATTTATCCTTAATTTCCTCCACTGATTGAGGGAATAAGTATGAGTTCTATAATGAGAGAATCAATTGACTTAGTTCTAACTAGTCAAGTCCAGTTAGATTATTTTAACAAGTTGTTAAAATAATAAAATATAGTTTGTTAATGCTTGCATGCATGTGACAACTATTATTTTACATAACTGAGGATTCACTCATGGACAACTGTTGCATGCCAGTTCTGTCAGAGACCCAGTTGAGATCAGATGTGGGACAATGTACTATCAGATGCTTGGATATTTCTAGTAAGTATTCCTTGCATGGAGAAGGATATATTATAGGAGATTGGAGGACTTGTGGCCATGATTTTCATCTTCTGATTGAAGATCATCAGGATCTTCTGATTACAGAGAGAGCAGGATAGCTATTGAGTTGATTCTTTTTTGTATGTTGAAGAGGATTTCCACTTGATTGATAATATAGTGTTGGGGTTTTATGCTGGTGCTTTCCCCAGTGATATATTATGTGTTATGTGTGATTGATTTCTCTTGATCAGTTATGCATGTTTCTACTTGATGTTGTTCATGAATTCGATTATACTTCCACTTAATGTTTTGTAGAAGTAGAACAAGTATTATGCTTTAGGACATTGCATATATTGGTTTGTTCTACAAGTGAAATTTCTACAATTTCTGGGCTCATTCTTGAGCCAAATTAGATTCTGGAAGAAGCACAGTGATCAAGGTTCAGAGGTGGACCTTTCTAAATGCATGAAAAACCTTGTTGATATATTTTTTATGATTATAATCTTTTTTAAGTGATTTGGAGGACTATGAGTGGGTTGTAGTTGGTTTTAGGTTTACGTAAAGAATAGGTTTTGAGTAGGGTTTTATGTGACTATATTGATGAACAAGTTGGAGTAGAGTATGGACAATAGTATGACAATAGTATTACATGTCATGACAGTAATTGTTGGTTGTGACAGTGATTACGGTGACAGGTTTTGTAGGTTGTGATAGTGATTATAGTGACAATGTATGCAACTTGTGACAGTGATTGTAGGTTGTGATGGTATTTATGAGAGTAGATTTAGTGACAGATAACCATAGATGAGGATGGTGGATCCAGTTTGAAATATTTTGAAAATAGTTCCATGAGATGTTGAAGAAGGAGGTGGGTGCATCCACTAAGGTTGGAGCCTCAATCAAGTTGGAGCCTAAAGCAAGTTGAATCTTGCTCATCATCGAGGTTGGTGACTCAATCAGGTTGGAGCCTAGAGCAAGTCAAATCTTGCTCATCATCAAGGTTGGTGCCTCAATCAGTTTGTAGCCTAGATTGAGTTGTTGCTTGGACATTTTTGAGGTTGGTGCCTCAATCAGGTTGTAGCCTACTACAAGTATCAACTTTCATATTTTTTGGGTGGGTGCCTCCAATAGGTCGAAGCATGCAAATCTATGTAATAAATTGAAGAAATTCGTGGTTTTCTCCCATATGTGTTTCCATGTAAAATACTATGTCTCTTTATGTTGATGTGATGGCTTCTTGATGTCTTGTTAATAGTTATGATCCTAAATAAGTTATGGTTATTTGTTACATAAGTTTTTATTGATAAAATTGTGAAATGGTAAAATTGTTGCCACACTTATTCACCCACCCCCGCCTCTTGTGTGATCTTTGGTCTAACAATTTTGCTCTGAGCACTTCCCTTACAAAACTTTACCAAGCTAGTGAGTCATCAAGTGATCATGCCAACTGGGGTAAACATAAGGAGAGATGCTACTACAATTATATTCGACCTCCTATGTCACCTTAAGGAAGTGGAATCGATGGAACATCACATATAGTCATCCAACATCACCAACAGAACCCTCAGGAGACAAGTCAGTCATGCAGACAGCCTGTCCTTGGGTCCCACTACTATTCTACATCTCTTAGGTCATAGTCGCTCGCATGCTATGGGCAAGGGAGTGACCAACAACCCAAAGTCGCTCTCACAGGCCTACCTGTCAGCAACTGTGGACCAAAATTGTCAACTCTTTTCCAGTGACCCTGGGATTTAAGCCACTTTTCTAGCCCATAATCCTAGCCTTTGCCCAGAACTTATTGTAACTTCCAAAATTCATTAAAAACATGATAACAATGTTGATCAATCAAAAATCACCCTCAGGACTAGGCCTGATCATCCCCAACTAGGACTAACATTTTGTCAAAAACTTGGTATCAATCCAAACTACAGGTATAGGATACAAGACAGAGCATAAATGACTTAAACAACTTATGAAACATAACCAGAAGGATCACCTCCTTCTCCATTGAAATATTATATTATCAATTAGGTCTTGCATCCATCTATTTAACAGTTACAAGTAGATATATGAAATAACCATGACATGAACCAGTCATTCAACCATGTTTATAACCAACATAAAACCATATAAATATCAAAGATATGACAGCCATTAAATCCACATATAAATCTGTGAAAAATTAAGAGAACTTATATTTTATTAATCATAGGCAAATCCGACCAGGTTCGGGACTTCCACGTACCACCCAACCATAGACATGGTTGAACCAAATCTCTCTTTCAGCTAGTCACCCCCATCCCATATACCAAGCATGAATGTGGGATCTCATAGAGCAACCAATCCAAGAACAACCAAGGGAATTCAGAGGTTAAACCACCTCCAACCTCATCAAACCATGATCACACCAAAACCAGTGCTCCGATCACAACCCAACCGGACTTGGAATGCCATCCGGGATCCATCACTATCCTTGAGGAATTTTTTGTCTCCTTGTCTCGCAAGCTTTACCACAATCCAAACTCAGATCACTAGGCCCTAAATCGAGACTACTCCCTCAGGCTTTACCATGTATCCCACCAAAACTGGTCAAGGGATTCCTAGGCCTTTGGGAATGAACCTTAAAACCACCTCTGCCCTGGATTATTAAATCCATCAAGCAATTCCAAAGTTCCAAAACCGAAATAAACATCCCAACATACCATGGAATCTGGAAAAAGGCTAGGCTAGACTGAAATCCACTATCATAACCTGGCAAGACCAGGCCACTGATAGCAATATAACCATACACCAACATGAAACTCCATGCATGTCCAAACCAGCTAGGAAATCACACATGCAAAAGGTTACCTGCAAGTATTCCTGCTAAAGTTGCTTGATCCTACTTTCCTTTCCTTGATCCTTACTTGTTTTTCCTTTCCTTTCCCTTTCCTTGATCCTTTATTACATTTCCTTTACTTTCCTTGCTTTCCCTTTCCTTTGCTCCAACTAGAGTGCTCCAGGAAAACTCTAAGTGACCAGGAGAGTGAGAGGGAGAGAATAATGAGGGAGCTCCAAACTTGAACTTGACAAAATCTTAACACCAAGCAAGCCTAACACTGAGCAACCTCCAACTAATCCTCAGAAGCCTTTTTATCAATGAGGCCTTTAATTTCTTCATTTTCCATTATTTTCCTTCAATTTCCTCCTCACATGAAACCTGTGACCTTTTACCTTCATTTTCTCCTAATTTGCTTTATTTTCATAAATAAATGTGCCAAAAATGCCTTTTTGCCTTTTCCTTAGCATTTTCCAATTTCCTTATCCAAAAACACACATCCAGTGATGCCCACTAGGATATATTTGCCCAACATTTAGCTTGGAATAAGTGTCCCTTACCCGTGGTCTTATTTTTCCTTTATTTACTTTTATTACATGGAATTTTCACCAGGGTTGTTACATAACCCTCCCCCTTGGGGAACACCATCCTTAGTGTTAAACCACACCAAGACCTCAACAAAACCACTGAAAAATAAACATACCGCCCATGGAGCTTTATAACTTAGCTCGTTGCAGTATTTACAATGAATAACCTGCTCAAATCAAAACATCATGACAACATACCACATACTAGAGCTTTATAACATAGCTCATTACAGTATTTACAATAACCACATATGCACATTTGCTAAAAGGATACAATGCCCATATCAATCAATAAGGGAATCTAGAGGATCACACATCCACCCTCAAAGTAATACCAGGATTCACCTTCTTCTGAGGAATTCCACAATCCATTGTCACAATCAAAGTTGCATCCAATGTCCCACGCTACAATCATGCGCCACTTGTCCCCTCAATGAACAATCTAGGGTGCACTCTCAATGTGCCTCTTATTCCATCTGGCAATGCTAATGACCAAAACCAATATATCTACGACCTTCGCTTCTCTTCTACACAATCCCTCAAGAAATCGAGTCACCCACTTCCATGCAGTCACTCACCTTCCAACTTCCCCGGAATCCCCTATGTCAAGCGATCCATCCCTTAGCAAGGCTTCCTCACATCGGAAGATACAAAACCAAGGCATATACCTGCCTCAAAACCAAAATACCAGTCATAACTCCTGGAAATTGATGGACACTATTGGGTACCAGTGTCCCACAATGGCCCTGCTCCTAAAGTGCTCTACCAGTACACTGGTTCATGTTCCAATTTCTTTCACTACTGCTGCACATTCTTGCAGTCGATTTCAACCACCTAACCAGTCATGTTCATGCATTCCTGTTCCAAGCACATAACTTCCATTAGATTCAAATAAATTGAAATAACCTCAAATCATACCTCATTGGTAGCTTGTCAATAAGGTACACATAAATCAACATAATCATTACATAAAACAATCATCATCCTATCAGACAACGAGATACATGCGTACATGCATACATATATAAACATCAGTATAATCATGATCATGACATAATTACGAGATAACATAAGGTCTAGGTTAAGAAAACTTCCTTTATCAATGTACAATTTGTATAACATTGAGAACAATCATTCCTAATATAGTCAAGGAATTTGTCACCTTAGATCTAGTTAATTTGCCTTTTCTAGTTACCTTTCACATGTTTGTTCTGCCACCATCCATTTACCACTATGGACCAACCAATCCAACCAACTGTCATAGTCTTACCTTCCACTATGCTTACTCATGCACAGAGCTTCATCCGAGTCTTACCTTACCTGTTGGGTACAACGCGACTCTCCCCAAGATCCATTAACTTTCCTCTTTCCTAACCAATTCTAAAGACTCAAAACATAAAAGGCAACTCAAGAAACAAATAAGAAGAAGATCATGAAAACCCATAACAAGAATACAACACCACAACAAAGTGGTATAGTTATGCACCAGACACATGCAAAATCGTAAATCAAGCGTAACAATCGCAAAAGACCAAAATCACAAGACTAACAACATACACCATCACTCAATCCCCATGGTTCCTAGTGCTTCCAAAGGAAATCTCAACCTGAGCCTTCTTTAAGGTTCATGGCAATCTCTCTTGCCATGCAACTCTCTGCATTATACTTCCATAAACACATAATGTCAATGGATAAATAAACATAACAATAAGCAACATTGCAACTAAACACATCCACGCCATCTCTCAAGGAACTACAATTATCTTGACAGATACACCTGTAACTAGAGACTAGCTAATATACATGTCAAGTACATGTTCATGAATCTAGCACATATCCACATAATGTCAACAAAACCAAGGTTAAGAAGACTCCATGTATGCAAAACACTCATTTGTTTGGAATTAGGGTTTCCAAACCTAGCCAAAGAAATTCTTGCCCAATTCCTTTCTTTTACCTTTTTCCTTGTTGCAATCGAGGCTTACTATGCATTGACGCATCACCCAACTATTAGTTATATAAACACGTTAACTCTTACCTTGTCAAGCTAATACCAAGCATGTTTCCTGCAACTGCTCACACATGTCAACCACATGTTCCACATATCAAGACAATCATATCTATCAATTCAAAATCAACCTTTACTAGGACTAACAATCATGTCATAATCCATAGTCAACTCATAGTCATCAGTCATAATACATAATGCTACAACTATCACCTATCATACTCAAGTACATGTAAGTTATCTAAACTCATATGTATTAGCACAATCATCTTAAAACAAGTTCAGTTGAACACATACTCATATTATGCAATTCATCAAACATTCAAACAACTTGGAACATACCATGTTAAATAAATCAACTAGACAACATAATCAAACAATCAAGCACCAAATATACAACATAAGCAAACTCGTACCTTATTGTGTCTCAATGGAGGCTATCTTATCTACACAATCAATCTAGTTAGCATGATATAACTTCACAACATATCAACTCAAACATAAATAAGATAATGATATCGAGAATAGTCACTAGCTAACATGTTTAAATCATAACTCATACACAATTATCACTCACACATATGCACAGTCAATCTAAATTAGTACAACACCATATCACAAATATGTCGGCTCATGCCTGAATATCGTAACCATAACCATCTGCATATGTGAATCCAATTTATCATGATACATATAACATCAAGGTATAAATGCTATAACCATAATCATCAAGCTAACTATCATTCTCATCAACAACATATAACCTAATCATCAAGCTAACTATCATATAACAACAACAAGTTAACCTATAACATACTCATCAGCAACATATAACATAATCATCAGGTTATCTAATATAAAACAACAATAGCAATGCATACAACTATAGGTTACTATCATTCTTGACTATCTGACACATGTGCATATAACTACACTAATCAACTAACATCTATCATGAATGTAACCATAACATCAAAAGACATGTACATAACCATAATGTATATAAACAATCATTGACATACATACATGCATGCCAAACATACAATACCTGTATGACAGTTTGCTCTTACCCCAAAGTCCAATGTTGCAACCTCATTATGATGCTTTGCATCTCTTGCTCTATCTCAGCCAACACATTAGCATCATAACATACCAATATCACCCTAATGACCTAAATTGCATACCATGACTTCACAAGGCATGTTTGACCTACTATTCATGCATAACTATAACCAAGACCATACATGCATGACCACAACCATTACTCCATTGTACACATTGCCTCATGCGACTATCAACCTGCATAAGAAATGCTTAATCAACTACACATACGCATAACTGCATGTAGTAGAGCATAAGCGATTAATTCTTGCAATCAACCTACAAGATTTATGCATGTAATCAAATAACTAAGAATGCAACCCAACATACAAGGATGTAATCAAGCTACATATACTCATGTAACCAATCATATATTCCTGGCGATGCATTTATTAGGCCCCTTTACGATAAGTGTAACCCCTTATTGTTATTAGTACAACCCCCTTATTATATTATTGTACCCATGTAGTCCCCATATTGTTCTTATTGTGCCCCATAGAAGCCCACTAGTGTTATTATTGTGCCCTTACATTATTATTGTTATGTCAGCTCTAATTATATTATGACCCCTTAGACTCCTATATATAGAAATGAGGTATTTTCATTTGTATCATCCAAGAATTGTTCATTTGTGCAATGTAAAGGAGGTTACCCCCTCGAAGAGGCTGAATTCTAAGGCATTGATCTATCTTTTCTATCTTTTTTTGAGCTGGTTTCATAACATTTGGTATCAGAGCTTCGGATTCTAGGGTTTCGCTGCTCCAAACAGGACTTCGTGAAATTTGCGCTATAACTTTTTTTCTGCGGCGTTTCAGAAGCTAAGAAAAAACCCATTTGAGACGAGATCGCGCTAAAACTTGGGTCCAAATTTCAGATTTTGGCTCGCTATATTTTCGGAGATATTATCTGAGGAAGTTAGGGTTTTTGCAAACTCCAGAATTTCATTAAAAATAGGCCATCGTGGAATTTTTGCTATAACGTTTTTTCTACGAAGTTTCAGAAGCTAAAAAAAAAACCCATTTGAGAAGAAATCAGTCTGAACCTCGAGTCCGAATTTCAAATCTTGGCTCACTATATTTTCGGATATATGATCTAAGGAAATTAGGGTTTTTGCAGACTCCTGAATTACATTCCAAACAGGTGACCTGGGGAAAATCGTCATAACTATCTCTCTGAGCATCAAATTGAAATTTGGTAAGAAGCTACAGAAATAGGATAGACTATAGTTTCCTGTGTATATTTTTCAAATCCGAAGGTCAAAATAGTGACACGTGGCACTTCATACAAGTTCACTCTTCTGAAAAGGTGTATAATCAGGTCATCTTGGGATATTGTGCATAACTATTTCTTGGAGAATCCAATTTCAATTAGACTGGTGGCATTGAAAAGAGGACACAGAGGGCTATTGTAGGTCGCAATTTTAGAACTAGAAGATCTGAAATTACAGAGTTACAGTCGTTTCAATATCGAGATCCTAAAATCAAGAAAAGGCGATATGAGGAAGTTTGATGGCAAGGATCTGGTAAATTGGTTACTACAGATGGAGCAATATTTTGATCTACATGAGGTGCAACTATTACAAAAGGTACGTATTGCATCTTCATATTTAGATCCAGATCAATTTTTATGGTATAAAGGGCTTTGTTCTCGTAAACCACTTGTTACATGGTCAATTTTCATGGACGAAATGATAGCACACTATGAGGATACAAAGAGGAACACCTTCTTTAGCCAATTGATAAATCTCAAACAAAAGTGTTCAATGGAAGAGAACAATGAGGACTTTCAAAAATTGAATATAAGGGTAAATGACATTCCATAGAAGCAAAGGATTGATGTCTTCATAGGTACTTTAAAGGGTAACATTCAACATGAGGTTCATCTTTGGGAACCTGATTCATTGGAGAAGGCATTCAGGTGGGCAAGAAAAATTGAAAGCGAAATTATGGAAACAAGGAATCCCACCACTCACGACTATAATTATGGAAGTGTTTTTTTGTCCTAGCCTTCCACAACCTACAAGGTTTACACCACAACAATTGGGAGAAAAAAGAGAAAAAGGGCTTTGTTACAATTGTGATAGCAAATGCACTAAAGGTCATAAGTGTGCTAAGAAGAAATTATTTTACATAGATTATGAAGAGGAGGAAGAAAAGGATCAAGAAACATCAAAAGAAGAGGATATACACCAGGAACCAACCCCACAAAAAGAAGAAATGAATCCGACCATATCTTGTAAAGCATTGGCAAGAATTACCACTCCTCAAACTCTCAAGATAGAAGGACATATCAAGAAGAAAAAAGTTCAAGAAGTGAAAGATCACATCAAGAAAGAAGAAATGAATCCAACCATATCTCGTAATGCATTGGCCGGAATTACCACTCCTCAAACTATCAAGATAGAAGGACATATCAAGAAGAAAAATGTTCAAGAAGTGAAAGATCACATCGAGCATCAAGAAACGAATCCGACCATATCTTGTAAAGCATTGGAAGAAATTACCACTCCTCAAACCCTCAAGATAGAAGGACATATCAAGAAGAAAAAGGTTCAGGCAGTGAGATATCACATCGAGCATCAACAACAAGTTCTCCAACTTTTAAAGGATAACGCCACCTTGGTGCAGAATAAAATGAAACAACATGTAGATCAACATCGCAGTGAAAAAAGTTTTGATGTAGGTGATTAGGTATTTTTACGGCTACATCTCAAGAAAGCTATTCATGAGAAGGAAATGTTGGCAATACTACATGCACTTAAGAAATGGCGACCTTACCCAATGGGAAGGCACTTCAAGGTAAAAATATATCATGATAGTCTTAAATACTTTTTAGAACAAATATTATCTTTAGAAGAACAGAAAAAATGGGTCACAAATATGTTGGGTTATGACTTTGACATCATCTATAGAAAAGAGAAGCAAAATTTTGTTGCAGATACACTCTCAAGAAAGGATGACGATGTGGAAGCATTGTTTTGTGCTTGTATTATCCAACAAGATTGGATAAACGAAGCAAGGGATGAACGGAAGAAGGACGAAGAAGTGTGGCCACTCATTCAAAAGTTGCAGAATATCCCAATTCAAACAATATTGCCAGAACTTGAAGATGAAGGGAAAATCATATTGGAACTTGGAGCAGTCACAAAAACAAGAACCCGACAGCTACGAAATCGATCAATTTCAGAGTATCTCATCAAGTGGAAGAACTTACCCGCTGAAGATTCCAGATGGGAGGACAAGAATTTTATACAAAAGCATCAAGAACTACTCAAGCGTTGAGGACAACACTTTTTGAAGGAAAGGGGCATGTTAGGCCCCTTTACGACAAGTGTAACCCCTTATTGTTATTAGTACAACCCCCTTATTATATTGTTGTACCCATGTAGTCCCCATATTGTTATTATTATGCCCCATAGAAGCCCACTAGTGTTATCATTGTGCCCTTACATTATTATTGTTATGTCGACTCTAATTATATTATGACCCCTTACACTCCTATATATAGAAAGGAGGTCTTTTCATTTGTATCATCCAAGTATTGTTCATTTGTGTAATGTAAAGGAGGTTGCCCCCTCGAAGAGGATGAATTCTAAGGTGTTGATCTATCTTTTCTATCTTTTTGTGAGCTGGTTTCATAACAGCATTCCATAAAATCAACATCAAGTTCCTCATGACAACCTTACTACAACCATGATCAATCATTATGCAATGCAACAAGCACATGGAATGCAAGTGTAAGAGACACACATGCAACTGACATGCATGCATGACCAACACATTCACCCAAGGAGAGTGCAACCACGCTCTGATACCAATCTGTAACACCCCCTCCCAGGTCTACCCAAAGTAACCATGCCAACCAGGGTAAACATGAGGAGAGATGCTACTACAATCAAATTCGACCTCCTATGTCACCTTAAGGAAGTGGAATGACGGAACATCACATACAATCATCCAACATCACCAACATAACCCTCAGGAGACAAGTCAGCCACTCAGACAACCTATCCTTGGGACCTACTACTATTTTGCGGCTCTTACACCATATTCGCTCTCATTCTATGGGCAAGGTAGTGACCAACAACCCAAAGTCACTCTCACAGGCCTGCCTACCAGTAACTGTGGACTAGAATTGCCAATTTTGTGCCAGCGACCCCTAGATTTAAGCCACTTCTCTAGCCTAGAATCCTGGCCTCTTCCCAGAACTTGTTGTAACTTCCAGAATTAATTAAAAACATGATAACAATGCTAATAAATCAAAAATCACCCTCGGGACTAGGCCTGAGCATCCCCAACTGGGACTAACATTCTGTCAAACAATTGGCATCAATGAAACCTACAGGTATAGGATACAAGATAGAGCATAAATGATTGAAACAACTTATGAAACATAACCAGAAGGATCACCTCCTACTCCATTGAACTACTACATCATCAATTAGGTCTTGCATCCATCCATTTAATAGTTACAAGTAGATATATGAACTAACCATGACATGAACCAGTCATTCAACCATGCTTATAGCCAACATAAAACCATATAAATATCAGAGATATGACAACCATTAAATCCACATATAAATTAGTGCAAAAGTAACAGAACTTAGCTTTTATTAAGCATATGAAAATCTGACCAGGTTCAGGACTTCCACATACCACCTGACCATAGACATGGTTGAAACAAATCTCTCTTTTAGTCAGTCACCCCCGTGCCATATTCCAAGCATGAATGTGGGATCTCATAGAACAACCAATCCAAGAACAACCAAGGGAATCCAGAGGTTAAACCACCTCCACCCTCATCAAATTGTGATCACACCAAAATCGGTGCTCCGATCACAATCGAACTGAACTTGGAATGCCATCTGGAATCCATCACTATCCTTGAGGAATTTTCTGTCTCCTTGTCTCTCAGGCTTTACCGCAATCCAAACCTGGATCACTAGGCCCTAAACTGAGACTTCTGCCTTGGGCTTTACCATGTATCCCGCCAAAATCGGTCAAGGGATTCATAGGATTTTTGGAATGAACCTTAAGACCACCTCCGCCCCAGATTCTGAAATCCATCCGGAAATTCCAAAGTTCCAAAACCGAAATAAACATCCCAACATACCATGGCATCCAGAAAAAGGCTAGGCTAGGCTTAAATCCACTGTCATAACCTGGCAAGACCAGGTCACCAACAACAAGAGAACCATACACCAACATGCAAATCCATGCATGTCAAAACCAACTAGGAAATCACACATGCAAAAGGTTACCTGCAAGTATTCTTGCTGAAGTTGCTTGATCTTGCTTTCCTTTCCTTGATCCTTGCTTACTTTTCCTTTCCTTTCCTTGCTTTACCTTTCCTTTTCTCCAACTAGAGTGCTCCAAGAAAACTCTAAGTGACCAAGAGAGGGAGAGAGAGAATAATGAGAGAGCTCCAAACTTGAACTTGACAAAATCTTAACACTGAGAAACCTCCAACTGATCCTCAGAAGCCTTTTTATCAATAAGGCCTCAAATTTCTTCATTTTCCTTTAATTTCCTCCTCACATGAAACCTAGACCTTTTACCTTCCTTTTCTCCTAATTTCCTTTATTTTCATAAATAAATGTGCCAAAAATGTATTTTTGCCTTTTAATGCCTTTGCCTTAGCCTTTGCCAATTTCCTTAGCCAAAAACACACAACCAGTGATGCCCACGAGGATGTATTTGCCCAAAATTCAGCGTGGAATAAGTGTCCCTTACCCATGGTCTTATTTTGCCTTTATTTACTTTTATTACATGGAATTTTCACCAAACTTGTTACACCCTCAATCTAGAATTTGGATCCAAAAAGGGTGCATTCAAAGTTCCTTAAAAAATCCTAGCATCACTGCAAAAACCCTAATCCACCATCTAAAATTTCATGTTGCAACCCAACCAAAATCAAATACGAAAAAATGAGATGTCTTACTGATGAAGAGATGGGATTTTTGTGTCTTGAAAAACCAAATGGATCTTCAATATATATTAACACCTTTCCAAGAAAACCCATATATCACTGCAAATTAATGAATATATAAATCACAATCAATGAACAATGGTCTAGTTCATCATCATTTACATCCTTCATAATCTTTTTCTTCTTCTTAGGAGGGCCTCTTGTTCCATCATTAGTGTTCCCTACACAATATTCAACATATGCAAAATTGAATGTTTGAAACCTATTAGCCATTATTGTCAAGAATGACATTATTAGTAAAAGTTCAAAGAAAACTTCCCGATCAACTTTTGATCGACCTTCATTTGTTTGCAACATTTTCATGAAATGCGAATGGTATTTTCCATGGATATCAAAGCAAATGATCTTATCCATTCTTTTGCAAGTGTTTTCCTTGCATAACAAGTGTTAATCAATATATTATTTAAATTCATAAATATTTAGAAATATATTACCTAAATACTAGAACTTCAAGTAATTTTCCTTATTCTCTTCTCGAGACATGCTTTAGTCACGCTCATTGTAGTAAGTTTCTTACCCTAATCTTCTATCAACAAATGGCATGCATAATAAAATATGAAAATTATGGAATATGTTTACAGAGCAAGTAATAATTTCATCCTAAAACGATAACAAGCTCTAAAATATTTCTTGAGTTGAGTGGTGTTTATGTTATAATAATATGCACTAGTTAATGATATAGTAATATATATCGATGCATTTACATATATAGGGTGTAGCATGTATCTTAATCTGCATCTACAAGAAAAACTTCATATAAAAGAATATGTAGGTTTCTATGACAAGAAATGACTTTACAATATGAAATGTGTCGGTGCTTCAATATTGTACTATGTACATTGGACAATTTAAAAACCCTTTTTTTGTAACTCACAAGGGTAGGTATAGGATTTGAAATCCAAAGAAATGAAGGGTCCATAACTCATGAAGGCATTATTTACATTAAAATAACCATTGAGGAAAATGAAAACCCTAAGCCCCCCAAAAATAAATATCATTGTGAAAGAGTAAAAAAACTAAAAACCTACCGTTAGGGCCTCTAGCATTGAAAAACAAAATGGAAGCAACAAGAAAAGCTATGATTTGAAACAACATAGCATTGATAAATATAGGGTTTGCATTAATGAAGGTGATTATTAAAATATTTTATTTTTTGGAATGAACAATAAATAATTGTTTATACATAAATCAAATTTACAAGGATTTTTTGAATTAATCAAAAAAAGTTTGTTGAGATGGAGAGAAAGAAGCTATATACCTAAAATTGTTCATTTTCAATTGTTGCCATTATGGCAGGGTGGCAAGTTGGCATTGATGTCAACCTGGTGGTGGATCGTCGTCTTGATGAACTGTTGGTTCGTAGCTTGTGTAGAAGTGTAAAATGTTGCTACAAAGGTGGTTGAAGAAGGTTTGGTTTGGGAGGTTTCAATTCTAGGCAGTGGTCTTCATGTTTTCTATGTCACCAAAGATTGTTGTGGGCTTCAAAAAGTCACCCAATGGCACTGCCTAATTTTTGTAGGCTTGCCACACCCTACACGTGGCAATATTCCCATGCTTCATAGTGTGTGACCATGGAACTCTCCTGTAGGTGCGAAAAAATACCACAGGCTTATACCACTGCAATTGCCCAAGGGAATGAGAATGTTGGATTGATGTGATCTAAGTTTGAATTAGTATTAAGTTATTTTGTCCAAGAGTATGAATGCATTGATGGTCTAGTCATGGCTTGATCAATTCCACTTCAAGATTGAGCAATGAATGTGAAGTGTAATGCTTTGAATTGGTCTCCAAAAAGGGTATGAACACAATCACTAAAATAGTTATGGTTTGATCTGATCTCAAAATCTAATGAATATATTAGTGTTTGTTGATTTGGTCACAACATAATGGAGTTAATCTAATGTGCGCATTAATTGGTTGATGAAGCCCAAGTTAAGCTCGTTGATCTGGTCCATAACACACTCATTGACCTAGTTCAAAGGAGTTTGATTTGATTACTTTATGTAATAGCCCCTGGTTGATTTTCCATGTAAATAAAATAAGACCAATGTATTCCAAGTTGAATGTTGGGTAAAACATAGTGATGGGCATCACTAATGATTAATTTATGGCTATGGAATTTGGAAAAGGAATTTGCAAAGGCAAAGAGGAAATAATTGCCATTTATTTATGAAAATAAAGGAAAATGGGAGAAAAGGAGGGTGAAGAGACATAGATTTGCATGAGAGAGAAATTGAAGGAAAAATGAAGAAAATAGAGACCTCAATGGTCAAAATTCTTCTGAGGATCAGTTCACAACCTTTTGTTAGATCAATTTTATACCTCTCTTCCATTCTCTCATTCTCCCATACTCTTGCACACTTAGAGAAATATTGGAGCATTCTTGGAGCATGCTTGGACCACTTTAGTATTCACTTGGATTGGAGAAAGAATACAAAGGAAAGCAAGAAAGTGCAAGGGAATAGTTGGATCAACAGCTACAACTGGATTGCTTTGCAAGTAACAAGTTGCATGTGTGATTTCCTTGTTGTTTTTTGGATGCATGGTATGTGCATGTGAGTTTTTGGTTATATGTTGTCATTAACATGGACATTTTCCTGGATTGACAATGGTTTTAGCCTTGCCTTGTCATTTCCTAGATAGCCATGGCATTGTGGGTTTTTCCACTTCATTATTCTCCTAATTGGTGGTCATGTTCCTTGAGGTTGTGGGTTGGAAAAAAATGCTCTAGAATCCCTGGAGCAGCTTGGGTTGAGTTACTAGTCCCTCAAGCCAGGTTGGACAAATGCTATGGATCCCTAGAAGGTTGTGGGTTGAGTTGCCAGTTCTTGGAGCCCTGGATAGCTTGGGTAGATACCGATCTGGTTGGTGTTAGTGATGTCTGACCATAGAGGTGGGATCATTATGGTTGAGGGTTGAGGTGGTTTGGCCTTTGGAAGCCCTGGTTGGTTTTGTCTTGGTTTATTCCATGAGATCCCACATTCATGCTTTGAATATGGTGTGGGGGGGTGGTGTGATTGGTCGAAAGAGAGATTTGATTTAGCCCAATCTATGGTCGGGTGGTACATGGAATTCCCTGAATTGGTTGGTATTTTCATATATTAATAAGAGTTATTCTTCTACTATGATTCATGTATACTTGTAGTGATTATATTGGTGATATTATGGTTGAGTTTCCATGGTTCCTATGTTGGTTATTTTTTGGTTATATGTTGGTTATATGATGTGTACCATTTGTGGCTCTTGTCATGAATTGTTTAGTTATTGATTGGTTGATGAATGTATGGACTAATAAGTGTTGTTGCAACTATGTGGAGAGGGCATAGAGCCTTCTTGATGATTATTTGGTGAGCTTATTGAATTAGTGAACAAATATGTAGTTATAACCTATAGGTACTATGTACACAAAGTGTTTGTATAAATGAGTAATTTGGACCTCCAACTTCTTGGGGTCATAACTTTGGCATACGATCTTCGTTTGACTATCATAATACGTCGTTTCGAAGATGTCCACAAAGAGGTCAAGTAAAATAAAACTCTTTTTATTTGTCCGTTTTCCCTGAAAATGTCGTTTAGGCCCTCAAAATGGCCTTAGAAGTTTAGAACCCGAAAAACTACCAAAATTATATTTTTTTGTTAAATTTAAGGAAACAAAAGTGAAAAGAAATATTGTTGGGTCAAGTTAGGCTAATAGCAGTGTGATCATGTGTCACTGGATGTTTGCAGTAAGTTTTAAACATGTGGGCCCCATATTCCATAAGTGCATCTTGGAAAACGAGTCTCGCATAATCACTCTCATCTCTTATTTACCTTGGTGAGTAGGTTAAATTGGGTAAATATGGGGTGAGGTAGTTATAGGATGGTATCAGAGCTTCCAGGTTCAAAACTTGGACTAGATGGGCTAGGTGTGGTTGTTATTCATGCATGTTAGTTGTTGATATGTTAGTTATGCATGCATTGAGGTTGATGATGTTGATATTGAGACAATTGATATGTTGATTTCATTATATATATACATATGTTTTTCTAATCTATATTGATTGTGTAGACAAGAGAGCCTCCCTTGTACTTCACTAAGGTATGTTTGATCATGTTTATATTTGGTTTATCTGACATGGTATGTTTTTAGGAATAAGATCAGAGATGACAAGAAAAATGGTGGACTACAGTTCACGTGACCCTCCTTATAGATCAGATAAGAAGAAAAGAGATGAGTACTCTCCTAACATACTAGATACCTTGAGAAGTTTAAAGGTAGAGATCAGAAGTTGTAAGGTGGAAAATGATAGGATAATTGAGTCACAGGAAAGGCATGCTAGAGCACGGGGAAAGCAAGCAAAGGTCAATGCAATGATCTTTCAGAGCTTATCATATTTACAGAGATAGGGACATCCACAGATCAATTATAGATAGGAGGAAAGGACAAATGGGGCATATGGTAGCAAGTCTCATTGAGGACATAGGTTAGGTAGGGATGACATAGTCAAAGGTGGCAGATGGATGGATACACCTAGCGGGAGAGGTAGTGCTTATGGGTTCTATTCTAGTTCTAGATCAGAGAGATAGCATGGTCATCATCGCTATCATCCCTACAGGAAGAGTGAGAAGAAATACTTGTTGCATGAGTTCAGGAAAGCCAAACCTCCTACCTTTGATGGAGAGCTTAAGAAACTAGAAGATACAGAAGCGTGGTTGCTTGGGGTGAATAATTTATTTGAGCTGCATGATTATTCAAAGAATATGAAGGCAAAGATAGCTATCTTTAGTCTTAAGGGAAATTCAAACATCTGGTGGGAAGATGTGAAGCATGTCAGAGGTATCAAGACAGAGGAGTTGAGTTGGCATGAATTCAAAAGACTCTTCAAGAAGAAGTACTTGTCAGAGAGATACTATGACGGTAAGGATAAGGAGTTGTATGCGCTGAAGATGGGATCTATGATAGCTGAAGAGTATACGACTAAGTTTCTAGAGTTGTTTAGGTATGTACCATATCTTAAGGATGAGAAGATGAAGGTTCAAATATTCGTTAGTGGATTTCATTAGCATTTAAATATCGGATTGAGTATGATACGCCTCAGACATTGTAGGAAGTAATTGGGAAGTTGAAGCATTATTATGAGTAGTATAAGCATAAGTCAGAGGCTAAGCAGGATTGGAAAGGTAACGACAATAATAAAGGAAAGTAGGTTAAGAAGCGAGGAAGACCTCAGAATGTAGGTAACGAGGAGAATTATAACAGCCCTGAGTTAAAATTTCATGTAAAATAGTTAATAAAGGAAAAATAAGACCAAGGTCATGGGACACGTATTCCAAGATTAATGTTGGGAAAAGTATCCTAGTGGGCATCACTTGTTGTGTATTATGGCTAAGGGCAAATTGGCAAAGGCAATGGCAAAGGCTTTGAAAAGGCGAAAAGGTATTTTTGGCATTTTATTTATGAAAATAAATTAAGGAAATTAGGAGAAAAGGAAGGTGAAAGGTCACAGGTTGCATGTGACGAGTAAATTGATGGAAAAATAGAGGAAATTGAAGGAAATAGAGGCCTCAATAATAAAAAGGCTTCTAAGGACTAGTTCACAACTTTCGTTGGTTGGCCTTTTGTCAGTTTTGTTTTGGAATTAGTCTCAGAGAGGAGAAGGGAAGTAAGAAAGCAAGAAGGACAAGGACAAGGAAAGCAAGGATCAAGCAAGGATCAAGCAAGGAAAGGTTGGATCAAGAAACTTCAGTGGGAATACTTGCAGGTAACCAGTCACATGTATGATTTCCTAGTTGGTTTTGGCATGCATGGTATATGAATGTGTGTATTTGGTTTATTTGTTGTCATTGGCATGCGTTTTGTCGGGTTTCGATAGTGGTTTTAGCCTTGCCTTGCCATTTTCATATAGTCATGGTGTGATGGGATTATTTCTTGGTTGAGCTTTGGATTGCGAGAAGGTTTTGGATCCAGGTGAGGTGGTCTCAAACAAATCCCAAGGGTTGGGAGTGGCGATGGTTTTCTCTGGGAATCCCTCAACAGGTGGGTGGAGACAAGAAAAATTCCTCAAGGGATGGTGAAGGAATTCTGAGGCATCCAAGCTCAGTTTGGTTTTGTGATATCTGGACCACTTTAGGTGAGATCACGGTATGGTGAGGGTGGAGGTGGTTTAACTTTTGGATTCCCTTGGTTGTTTATGGGTTGGTTTATCCCATGAAATCCCACATTCATACTTGGAATATGGCACAGGGGTGATTGGCTGAAAGAGATATTTGATTCATCCCAATCTATGGTCGGTGGTACATGGAAGTCCCTAACTTGGTTGGCTTTTGTGTGTGGTTAATAAGAGCTAAGTTCCTCTTGCCTTTGATGAGTAATTATACTTATTATTATGTGGATTTTGTGGTTGTTCTATCATTGTTATCTACCTGGTTATATATTGGCTATAATCATGGTTATATGACAAATTTAGGTATGGCTCTTATCATACTTTAATTAATGAATGCATGTTTAATGAATGCATGACCAAATTGGTGTTATGACAACTATTTTGAGAAGGCATTGGTCCTTATTGTTAAACCTCAGATAAGTTTCATATCCCTATGTTTAGATATGCATTCATAAACTGTAGGTTACATGTTTACCATGTGTTTGATGGGATGCCTGTCCTAGTTGAGAGGGGTCAGGTCAAGTCCTTGTTCAAGTTTTTGGTTTAGAAGCTTTGTTCCTATGTTATTTATCATCTTTGGAAGTTTCATTGATTTCTGGGCAGAGGCCTAAGTGCTATCCTTGAAAAAGTGGCTCACAATTCAAGTTCGATGGAAAAAAACTGACTGGAAAAGTCCATAGTCGCTGGGAAGCAGGCCTACGAGAGTGAATGAAGGCTTACAGTCGCTTATAGGCCTTGTCAAAAAAGCGACTGATATCCCTAGTCAGTGAAAAGAGAGTTAGCTCAAGGGTTGGACACCTGGAGAGGTTGGGTAGCTCCTGGAGGTCCTGTAACACCTAGTCAATAAGGTCCTAAGTTGTCAACTTGATTTCCTTAAGTTCATATAGGAGGATGAGTCTTATCATAGTGACCCTTAGCGCATGTTTACCCCATGAAACTGGTGAAAGTGGGTAAATGTGGGAGGAGGCGGTTACAGCGTGGTATCATAGCAGGTTGCGTTCTCTTTGGGTAAAATATGATGTTGTCAAGATTATGGTTGTCATGCATGGGGTCATGGTAGACAATTGGTATTTTCATGCATGATGTTGATATATTGATTTTATATGATTATGATTATACATGTATCATGCCAATGTGGATTTATTTTGCAGATGACATAAGCTTCCCTTGAACGTCATTGAGGTATGGTTTTGATTTTGGTATCTATTTGGTTATCTTACATGGTATACTTACAGGAAGAAGAGAACCAAAGATGACAAGAAAAATGGTAGAATATAATTCCCGTGACTCTCCCTACAGATCAGTTGGGCAACAAGGAGATGAGCATTCTCCTAGTATAGCACATACATTCAAGAGTTTGAGGGCAGAGATAAGAAGTTACAAAGCATACAATGACAGGTTGGTTGAGGCTCAAGAAATAATTACAAGGACTCAAGAAAGGCAAGCAGAAGTCAATACATTGATTCTTCAGATCTTGTCAGATTTGTAGAGACAAGGGTAGTTGAGGATCAGTCAAGAGTAGGAAGAGAAAACTAATGGATCATATGGTTACAGGTCTCGATCTGAATACAAGTTGGATAAAGGGATACATTCATAGGTGGTAGATCACTGGATACACCTGACATGAGGACTGGTATGTATGGGCATCATTCTAATTCCTCATCCAGGGTAAATTATCACAATCATCACCATCATCATCCTTCCAGGAAGAGTGAGTACTTGCCTAAGGAGTTCAAGAAATTCAAGCCTCCTACATTTGATGGAGAGATGAAGAAGTCAGAAGATGTAGAGGCATGGTTGATTGGGATGAAAAAATTCTTCAGATTGCATAACTACTCAGAGAACATGAAATCCAAACTAGCCATCTTTAGTCTTAAAGGGAAAGCAAATATCTGGTGGGTACCTATTAGAGAGGTACCATGATGATAGAGATAAGGAATTTTATGAGTTGCAAATGGGTTCTATGACAGATGATGAGTATACTAGCAAGTTCCTGGAGTTGTTGAGGTATGTGCCTTACCTCAAGGATGAGAAGGCTAAGATTCAAAGATTCATCAATGGGTTTCCAGCAACATATAGAGACCAAATTGAGTTTGATGAGCCTAAATCGTTGGAGGAGGCCATCCGGAAGTTGAAGCATTGTTATGAGCAATTCAAATGCAAAGTTGAGCCTAAGTGTGATTTGAAGGGGAATGAGAAAGTTAAAGGGAAGTGGCCACTGAAGCGGGGAAGACCTCAGGATGCAGGTGAGAAAGAAAATGTTGCTCCTTACAAGAAGTTCAATGCAGTTGAGAAGGGACATGGGTCACAGCCTGGAGAGCAACAGAACATAAGTGATGGTAGGGGACCATTGCAGTGTTGGATATGTGGCAAAGATCATTGCAAGAAGGATTTTCCATTGCACCAGGGTGGCAAGCCTCAGATCTATAACGCTTAGGAGGCACAGATAGTTGGGGATGTTGGTCATAACATTCCTTGAATTTATGCAGCTATGGAAAACAAGAAGGTAGATAACCAGGAATCCATTCTTGAGATGGAAGGTAAGCTATGTGGTTGAGTTGTTTCTATTTTGATTGATCCTAGATCTAATTATAGTTATGTTAATCCCGACCTAGTAGATAAGTGTGGCTTGAGAAAATAAGTGCAGGCAGAGTCTTGGTTGGAGTAGTTGGATACAGGTACTAAGAAGAGAATTCATCACTGGGTAAGAGCTTATGTATTTGAGATGAATGGTATGCCTACAATAGCACATCTAAATGTACTGCCATTGGGATCATATAGTATGCTTTTGGGTATGGATTGGTTGTATCTTCACAATGCCAAAGTAGATAGTTATGACAATGCCATTGAGTGCCTGGATGATAATGGGGAAAAGAGAATCTTGCATGGAAAGAGGAATCCTACATCAGTTAGAATGGTCACAACTATGTAGGCTAAGCGCAATTTCATGAAAGGGTGTGTAATGGTCGCAATTCATATTTCCAGTGATAAGGGTAAGGATGTTGAGGATGCAGAAATATTTAAGAGGTACCCTGTATTACAATAGTTTCAAGATGTGTTTCTAGCGGAGATTCCAGAGTTGCCTCCCCACAGGGAAGTGGAATTTTCCATTGAGTTGGTACCAAGAGCAACACCAACATCAAATGCACCTTACAAGATGAGCACAACGGAGTTAGTAGAGTTGAAGTTGCAGCTGAAGGAAATGCTTGATAAGGGGTATATTACGCCAAGTGTATCATCTTGGGGTGCACCAGTGTTGTTCATGAGGAAGAAGGATGGTACTCTCAGGTTGTGCATTTATTATAGGCAACTAAACAAGGTAATGATCAAGAACATGTACCCATTGTCGAAGATCGATGACTTGTTTGATCAATTGAAGGGAGTAGTAGTGTTCTCGAAGATTGATCTAAGATCAGGATACCATCAGGTACGCATCGAAGAAGATGACATATACAAGACTGATTTCAGGACCAAGTATGGGCATTATGAGTTTTTTGTGGTTCCTTTTGGTTTGACTAATGCCCTAACTACTTTTATGTGCATCCTATCTAGACAATTTTGTGGTTGTATTCATTGATGATATATTGATATATTCTAAGAATGAAGAAGAGCATGTCGAACATTTAGCAGCAATATTGAGATTGCTAAGAGAGCATCAGTTGTATGCCAAGCTTAGCAAGTGCAGTTTCTTTCAGAAAGAGGTACATTACTTGGAAAATGTTGTTTCCAAGGAAGTCATAACAATGGATCCAGAAAAGATAAGGGCTATCATGGAGTGGGAAACTCCTAAGAATGTGGATGAGGTCAGATCATTCATGGGGCTTGCAAGTTATTACAAGAGGTTCATTAGTTACTTATCACACATTGCATATCCTATTACATCATTGCAAAGAAAAGGTAATAAATTTGAATGGACAAAGGAATGTTCAGCCAGTTTTCAGCAATTGAAGCAGTTGTTGACAAATGCTCCAATTCTTAAGATTACAGATTCAAATAAAGAGTTTGTCATGTGTACAGGTGCTTGCAAAGGAGGACTTGGTGGAGTATTGATGCAGGAGGGGTAGGTGGTGTGTTATGAGTCCAAGAAACAGAATGAGCACAAGAAGAACTATGTGACTCATGATCTTGAGTTGGCAGCTATTATTCATGCCTTGAAGATGTGGAGGCATTATCTTCTTGGTAGGAGGTTTGTATTAATGAGCGATCATAGTGGGTTGAGATATATGTTTGACCAACCAAATCTAAATGCCAGGCAAGCTAGGTGATTGGCCACAATTAGTGAGTTTCACTTCAAGATCGGATACATTAAGGGTAAGGAGAACAGGGTTGCATTTTCTCTCAACAGGAGAGTGCGGATGAACCATGTTGCGGTTGTGAGCTCGTATGGGACAAATTTACAGGATTGTTTCTTACAAGAGGGACAACAGGATGATAGGTACAAGGAGCTTAGGCACAGGTTACAATAGTATAGGTGATCAAGATGTGTACTATCATCTCACAATAGATGGACATGATCTATTGCGAGATGAAAGTGGACTCAAGAAGTTTATCTTGAGGGAATTTCATGTCAAGCCATATTCAGGTCACCCAGGATATCAGAAGACATTGACAATGGTAAAGTTCTACTATTGGCCAAATATGAAGAAGGAAGTGGCACAGTTTATGGTTAGATGTTTGGACTGTCACCAGGTGAAAGCAGAGTGTCAGCAAGTGAAAGAAGATATGATGAGACATTTAATACACTTAATTTTATCTTCTTGTGAGGGAGAAAAGAATAGATGACAATGTGAGTGGGCTTAATGATTAAGAACATTTGTTCCCTTGTAAGATTTCATTGGTTCAAATCCAAAAGGGGGATAGAGTATGTACAACTTCGTAGACTTTAGCAGTCAAATTGCTACAGAGGCAAGTCCCTTGTCCCACAAACAAGATGGTCTCATACGCCAATTTGATGTCTAGCTTAGCCTTGACCTTAAAATTAGATTAATATTATTATATGACAGGTTTAAGTGTATTGTATTAAGCAAGGATATTTTTGGACAATTGACAGTGAAGAATATATGACAAAATCATGTGTATTGTAAAGGAGATGTCCCTTTAAGTTTTTGGCTACTAAAGTCTTAGTAAGTCATTAAAGGTTTTTTTTGGGTTATGTTATTTGGGTATTGATAGGTTGCATTAATGCACAGACACATAAAAATGCACAATAATGAGAATTTTTGTTGAGTTGATTGCAAGTATCGATTTAGGTTTTTTATAATATACTAAGTTTTTTTTTGTTTTGTGTGTTGTGAGTTATTATGATGTTTTGTTAGGTAGAATGAGATTAGAGTGTGCAATATTTGTTGCATGAGACTACACACACAAATGTTATTTGGGTATTGATTGGTTGCATTAATGCATAGACACACAAAAATGCATTGCAATGATAAGTTTTGTTGAGTTGTTTTCAAGTATTGGTTTGTGGTTTTTGTGTAGGTTTTATTAATTTGTAATTAATTTTAGTTTTTGATAATATACTGACTTCTTTTGGTTTTGTGTATTGTGAGTTATTGTGATTTTTTTTGGGTAGAATGAGACTAGAGTGTGCAATATTTTGTTGCATGAAACTAGCCACATAGAGGAGTTGAGCCTTCATGTGTATATTACAATATAATCAGGCCTGAGGCATTTGGTTCTTTTCAAATGCAATGTAGATCTCATTTGAATGAGATTATATGGGGACCTTGCTACGATGAAGAAGTAAGTTGAGAAGAATGTCGCAATGGTTACCTAGTTGTCTCTCTATAAATGTGTGTAAATACCCACCATTATCATATCTTAATTTATCCCATTCATGCAGAAAAGGTGTTATTTTTTATTTTTAGCCCTTGGATGTTGTTTTTCCATTGTTTTGAATGTTGATTGTTTATATTGAGAATATAATGGGCATGTAGTATCATTGTTGAATAAGTTATGGACACTGGGAAGGAAGTTTAAACAATCTCAAGGGTCATTAAGTCAAATCAACAAACTGAACACATCAAATACCCCATCTATTATTACAAACTCATTTTCCCATAACCAACCCTCCATTTCTACTAATATACTTTAAATTTATGATGAATATACTTTTTAATAAATCACTTTAGCATTTTTAAATTCAAAGCTAACTCTAATGAATCACTATAACACTTTTAAATTCAAAACTAACTTATAAGAAAACCTAAAGCTTTCATGAAAAATGCATCTACTAATTAATTCATAATGCCCTTCATTACATATTTATAAATCAAAGGGACGAAAATATAATATATACAATTACAACTTTTCAGTGCCTTCAAACATGCTCACAATAATAATTGCATATTCTAGAATGGTTTAAGAGATGAGAATCCAAGTTAGTTCATCTATTCATACTGTATCCCAAGAACTCTAAGGATTGGGAGAGAAATTATGATGTGAGAGTAATTAATTCATAATTCTTTAAATAAAATTTAAAGAATGAAATCTTTATAGTAATTTAACTTGTTTTTAGTGAGATTTTTTTGGAAGTTTTTCTGGAATGAAATCTTTATAGTAATTCAAGTTGTTTTTAGTGAGATTTTTTGGAAGTTTTTCCGGTGGGTTTTTTGGATTTAATTTCTCTAAAATCTGACAAAAATTTATTGAAATCACAAGCTTGATGGGTAACCCCTACACAATCTAAGTGCCCTAAGGGTTTTTCAGAGTGTTGATTCCATATATATAGTCAAAAACCAATTTAAATAACACAAATCAAGATTTCACTTCAATTTTTTTCCATCAAATTCTAGCGTGAAAAAGTCCAAAAAAATCACACTAAAAACAACTTCATAATAATCAACATATAAATTTATGTGCGACAACTTCATAATAATCAACATATAAATTTGTGCTCAGTGTAACTAAACAAGTCCATGTATTGAAGCCACGCAAAAGAAACACTTCAACACAGTACTCACACCCATCAACCAAGAATGACTCATACATTTATGTTAATATGTTCCCTCCACCAAGTCAATCGTTGAACTATCCACCAAATCACATCTAGTTCGTACGTGAAATCTTATGTTGAGATATATACAAGTGGATTTAAGACTCTTTATATTGAAGGCAATTCCTATTTCCAACCCCATTGAAACATAAATGCAGCCTGACATGCAAGGGATATACCAGTTGCTTTGTTGCTAAAATGCCAAAGTCAACCCCATTGAAACATAAATACAAGAGAACTGCTATATCCCTTGCATGTCAGGCTGCATTTATGTTTCAATGGGGTTGGAAATAGGAATTGCCTATATTGAATGTTGTATTTCCCTAACGTTTCTTGATTGATTTTCATTTTTATGCCAGTGGTGTTTCCTCTTATGGAAACAGATGTCTTGATGTGACTTTGATGTGACTTCTAAATGGTTCAATATGAGTTGATCTTTGTTAAATTAACATTAACACGTCCTCCACCATCGATCCCTTAAATCTACACACTAAAATCCACCATCATGGTTTGGTTTGTCAATGTGCATTTGTAATTGGACCTTTTCTCCATGGTCGTCGATTTCTATTAGATAACTATGAATGTTTCTTTCACTATCCATTTATCAAATCCCTATAATCTAGCTGATATCCAACGCCTTCCAATAGTTGATCAATATTATCCATCCATCAAATTCCAACCTAGAGCCTTTAGTTATATCTCTTGGGATATAGTTAGTCTTCCTTTTGTAGTGAGGATTTGCCATCCCCATCAAAATGGGAATAACATTAGACAGGTTTCATTGTTAAATTACCATGGAAACAAATAAAAATATATGTGTTTATGTAGGTTTATTGGTTGAATATGTTACCTACATAAATTGATTTCACTACATACTTTTACATCATTAACAACATATTTCTATTTGGTTTATTATATTTATTTTTGTTTTTTTAATTTATATTTGTAATTATTGATTTTCACAAATATCAATATGTTTTCATTTTTATATAATATTTATTTATTTTTTATTATTGTTATTATTTTTAATATGTTCTATTAGTTTTAAATTATTGTTTTTTCTATTAGTTTTAAATTAATGTTTTTTTCTTTAAAAAAAAATCGTAAATTTATTCATTTAAAAGAGGAACAAAGTTACATTTTGCATATATTGAATGTATTTGAGTATTATTACCTCACGACAAAGCATCAAGGTTGAAGACAAAGCAAGAAGCAGTCACTCAGCCTCGCCAAGAACCCCAAAAAATAGCAACCAAAAATCAGAAAAAACCCTAAAAGGTGCATAAAATACAAGCCAGAAACTCCAACAAAAATGTTGACCAACTAACTAGCCAAAAGCTAGGGACAGGCAGCCCACTAAGCCTCAACAAACAAGCCTAGAGCATGCTATTATAAAAAAACAAGCAGGCATTCAACAAAAACCCTGGTAACGACACCAGAGTATAAGGAACGCATCAGCACATCATGGAAGAGGCACAAAACAAGGACTAGGCCACCAAAACGAGCCCGCCTCCTCAACTCCCCACATGCAATGGACCACCAACAACAAAGCCCCAAAAATCCTGAAACGTAACCACATTGGAAAGAACAAGGTGAATGTTGAGCAATGACCCACTGACAACAACAACAAACAAAAGAAAATAACAATATCCAATAAAACACTGTGAAACCAAAACACTAACAAAAAAAAAAGAAAAAAAAGCAACAATGACTAATGGGAGTTGTCTATAATGCGACTTTTTTGAGATTCCGGTGACGGAATCCGGCGGAAGAAATTGAGGTTAAATCTTGATTTGTTGCAGTTAAAATGGTTTTTTAATTGCATATTTGGATTCAGCACCCTCGAAAACCCCTGGGACGCTTTCATTGTGCAGAAACTAACTATCAAACTTGCGATTCCAATAAATTCCTGCCCGGAAAAACCCGCCGGAAAAACTTTCAAAAAATCACGTTATAGACAACTGCATAACTAATGTTCCAACCACTATACCCCTCCTAGACAAAACCTAAAAAAAACCAATTAAAGTAATTGTCGCAGACAATAGCTAGAGCAAAAATACCCTCTCATAATCAGTTTTAAATCATTGTTAATCTGCATAAACTGAATTTAAAAAAAAATAAACTGCAAAGTTTCAACCTTTTTCTTTTCGTATTATAATACCTTTTGAAAACAATTACTGATATATAAATAACCCTGAATCAAATATTATAATTACTAACTTAATTAACAAATACCAAAACATTATTAATCAAAACTCTCGACCAAGACAAGATGTTAGATGGGGTTACGTGGGTGGCCACTAACCCTGTGATTTGAATGCATGCAAATGGTGATTTTATATCTCTCAAGGTGAAAAAAGAGAAAAAAAAAAAATGGGACCAAAATAAAACTTATGGATCACATCGCTCCCCTCAGACCACCATTCCCATGTTGCCACGTAGCACATTTATGAAATTTGGACCAAATTGTAAGCAAAATGAAATCAAATAAATGTTTCGCGCGATTTGAACCACAAGATTTTATTCCATCTGCCACGTGGAAGCAACATGCAGAAAAGAAAGTACACATGCCATCCCCCTTCGTTCTATTCTTCTTTGCAATGCGTGGCCAAGAGTTTCACCAAGAATTGTTGACATTTACAGGGTTTTCAGACATTCCATATCTATTCCACGGCAGCTTAAGCTCCCAGACATTCCATATCTATTCCACGGCAGCTATTCCACGGCAGCTTAAGCCCGGGGTTATTTGATTTTTCATAGTCTGCATAGCCAGGGGCTCGAATTTCGGCAATTTTGGCCCGTGACATTTCCAGGGTTTTCAGACATCCCATATCTATTCCACGGCAGCTTAAGCTCCCGGGGTTATTTGATTTTTCATAGTCTGCATAGCCAGGGGCTCGAATTTCGGCAATTTTGGCCCGGAACTGACGGAGTTTCGCTCAGAGTTTTTGATCCAGAAGGTCCCGAGTTCGAACTCGGTTTCAGCTTCGAGGTACTCTGTTCGAATCTCGCATGGTGTTCGTATCCCATTGAGCGTATATTACAGTCGAGGAGTTATCTTTCCTGATATTGTTTTGATGCAGGAAATTGTGCACAGTGTGCAAGAGGTTTCAAGTTTCTGTTCGATCACGGCTATTTGCGCTAAAAGTCCTTTTTCGGCCATAAGCATACCAGGCGGGAGATTAGACGAGGTAGATAACTGCTCTTACAGGGAAGTATATGTTTGCCATTCAATCTTTACTGTTAATTGAGAAATGATGCTGTTTTTATTATTATCTTGAAACCCTAGTTATGTTTTTCTTTTAGTTGCTCAAATCCTTTTGACTGTTGAGGGTGGAACTCCTGACAATATCAGCGTTACAGTACAATGATTTACTGTAGCCAACCTCTTACATGCCAAAAACCAGGCTAGAAGAATCGTGGTCTGATCACAAACCATAGGTTAAAAAAGTAGGCTCGTGGTCTGATCATAAACCATAGGTTAAAAAACTAGGCTCTTTGGTTGTACAAGTGCTCATATGACAGAACTAGACAAACCATAGGTTAAAAAAGTAGGCTCTTTGGTTGTACAAGTGCTCATATGACAGAACTAGACAAACTTGGAGGGGAGGAGAAGAAATATAAGTGTCTTATGATCTTGAAAATTTACTTTCTATAAAAATTATAGAAGTTGCCTTTAGAAATTTACCACTTGCAAATGAACATCTTAAAGAAAAGGATTAAGAGGAAAAAGGAAAATTGACTTTTGATAAAGATTATAGAAGTTAGTTTTAGAAATGTATCCACTTGCAAATGAACATCACAAAGAAAAGGATTAAGAAGAATATTATGCAGAAGTAATTCCTTTAATAGAATCAAAATTGAGTAAAACACCTATTTACTTCCTTAGAAGTAATTCCTTTAATAGAACCAAAATTGAGTAAAACACCTATTTACTTCCTTTAGTAAAATCCAAAGGGAGTAAAACACCTATTAGATATAGATGAAGATGGAGAAAAGGATTAATAAGAATATTATGCAGAAGCAATTCCTATAAGAAGAATATTATGCAGAAGAAATTCCTTTAGTAGAATCAAAAGTAAAATACTTATTAGATATGGATGAAGAAGAAATTCCTTTAGTAGAATCAAAAGTAAAATACTTATTAGATATGGATGAAGATGGAGGTAAATGGGAAGCAAGAAATATAGGTGTTTATGATTTTTAAAGAGATGTATTTTTTGATATAAAATTTATTGTTGATGAAAATTATACAATTTATCTTTAGAAATTTGTCCACTTGCAAATGAATATGGCAAGGAAAAAGATCAAGAAGAGAATATTATGTACAAGTAATTTCAAGGAAAAAGATCAAGAAGAGAATATCATGTACAAGTAATTTCTTTAGTATTAGATATAGATAGAGATGTAGGTAAATGGGAAGACATGAAATATCTGTGTTTGAGATGTATTTTTTGATACAAAATCTACTTTTAGATGAAAACTATAGAAATTATCTTTAGAAATCTGTCCACTTGCAAATGAGCATAGCAAGGAAAAGGATTAAGAAAAAAAATATTATGTACAAGTAATTCCTTTAGTAAAATGAAAAGTTAGTAAAACACTTATTAGATATAGACCAAGATGGAGGTAAATGGGAAGACAAGAAATATAGGTGTGTTATGATATTTGAAGAGATATTTTTTTTCAGATACAAAATCAACTTTTGATGAAAACTATAAAAGTTATTTTTAGAAAAGTAAAGTTAAAGCTAGCAAAACCCTTATTAGATAAAGACAAAAATAAAGATAAATAGAAAAAACAGTTAAATAGTAGTATTGACCTTTATCAAAACATATCTAACATTTAGACTAGCAATTGTCCCAAAAGGTACAAAAAGAGGCCGATAGGATTATTAAATTAGAATTGTTGAATTTCTCTAGAAGAGATGTTGGTTCAAGCCTAACAGATGAGCAATTTGAGCTGGCTAAAGGCCTTCTAATTGTTTTTTATTATTGTAAAATTATATTGATAATTCATTGGTTTTACTTTCAAAAGCTTGAAGGAAT